>JAVRKA010000431.1:0-117934 GCA_034508555.1 Venustoraphidia nigricollis | reverse complement strand
CCTATATCTGAAATGCCTATCGGCACCTATTTTTGAATGCCAATCTTAAGTATATCTGAAATGCCTATCGGAACCTATATCTAAAATGCCTATCGGAACCTATTTTGGAAATGCCTATCGGAAACTACATCTGAAATGACTATCAGCACCTATATTTGAAATGCCTATCGGCAACCATATCTGAAATGCCTATCCACACCTATATTTGAAATACCTATCGGCTTCTATATCTAAAATGCCAATCGGCACCTATTTTTAAAATGCCAATCGGTAAGTATATTCTGAAATGCCTATCGGCACCTATATCTAAAATGCCTATCGGAACCTATTTTTGAAATGCCTATCGGAAACTACATCTGAAATGACTATCAGCACCTATATTTGAAAATGCCTATCGGCAACCATATCTGAAATGCCTATCCACACCTATATATTTTGAAATACCTATCGGCTTCTATATCTAAAATGCCTATCGGCACCTATTTTAAAATGCCAATCGGCAACTACATCTGGAATGCCTATCGACTTATATATCTGAAATGCCTTCGCAACCTATTTTTAAAATGCCAATCGGCAACTATATCTGAAATGCTAATCGGCGCCTTTATCTGAAATGCCTATCGGCACCTATTTTGAAATGCCTATCGGAAACTACATCTGAAATGCCTATCAGCACCTATATTTGAAATGCCTATCGGCAAACATATCTGCAATGCCTATCGACACCTATATTTGAAATCCCTATCGGCTTCTATATCTGAAATGCCTATCGGCACCTATTTTTAAAATGCCAATCGGCAACTATATCTGAAATGCCAATCGGCACCTATATCTGAAATGCCTCATCGACACCTATTTTTAAAATGCCAATTGGCAACTATATCTGAAATGCCTATCGGCACCTATATCTGAAATGCCTATTGGTACCTATTTTTGAAATGCCTATCGGAAACTACATCTGAAATGATTATCAGCACTTATATTTGAACTGCCTATCGGCAACCATATCTGGAATGCCTATCGGCACCTATATTTGAAATGCCTATCGGCTTCTATATCTGAAATGCCTATCGGCACCTATTTTTAAAATACCAATCGGCAACTATATCTGAAATGCCTATCGGCAACCTATATCTGAAATGCCTATCGGAAACTCCATCTGAAATGCCTATCAGAACCTATATTTGAAATGCCTATCGGCAACCATATCTGGAATGCCTATCGGCACCTATATTTGAAATGCCTATCGGCAACCATATCTGGAATGCCTATCGGCACCTATATTTGAAATGCCTATCGGCTTCTATATCTGAAATGCCTATCGGCACCTATTTTTAAAATGCCAATCGGCAACTATATCTGAAATGCCTATCGGCACCTATATCTGAAATGCCTTTCGGCACTTTTTTTTTGAAATGCCTATCGGAAACTACATCTGAAATGCCTATCAGCACCTATATTTGAAATGCCTATCAGCAACCATATCTGAAATGCCTATCGACATCTATATTTGAAATACCTATCGGCTTCTATATCTGAAATGCCTATCGGCACCATTTTTTGAAATGCCTATCGGAAACTAGCTCCGGAATGCCTATCATGCACCTATATTTGAAATGCCTATCGGCAACCATATCTGGAATGCCTATCGGCACCTATATTTGAAATGCCTATCGGCTTCTATATCTGAAATGCCTATCGACACCAATTTTGAAATGCCTATCGGAAACTACATCTGAAATGCCTATCAGCACCTATATTAGAAATGCCTATCGGCAACCATATCTGGAATGCTCATCGGCACCTATATTTGAAATGCCTATCGGCTTATATATCTGAAATGCCTAACGGCACCTATTTTAAAAATGCCAATCGGCAACTATATCTGAAATGCTATCGGCACCTATATCTGAAATGCCTATCGGCACTTGTTTTTTTGAAATGCCTATCGGAAACTACATCTAAAATGCCTATCAGCACCTTGATTTGAAATGCCTATCAGCAACCATATCTGAAATGCTATCGACATCTATATTTGAAATACCTATCGGCTTCTATATCTGAAATGCCTATCGGCACCTATTTTTAAAATCCCAATCGGCAACTAGATCTGAAATGCCTATCGGCACCTATATCTGAAATGCCTATCGGCACCAATTTTTGAAATGCCTATCGGAAACTACATCTGAAATGCCTATCAGCACCTATATTTGAAATGCCTATCGGCAACCATATCTGGAATGCTCATCGGCCCTATATTTGAAATGCCTATCGGCTTATATATCTGAAATGCCTATCGGCACCTATTTTTAAAATCCCAATCGGCAACTAGATCTGAAATGCCTATCGGCACCTATATCTGAAATGCCTATCGGCACCAATTTTTGAAATGCCTATCGGAAACTACATCTGAAATGCCTATCAGCACCTATATTAGAAATGCCTATCGGCAACCATATCTGGAATGCTCATCGGCACCTATATTTGAAATGCCTATCGGCCTATATATCTGAAATGCCTATCGGCACCTATTTTTAAAATGCCAATCGGCAACTAAATCTGAAATGCCTATTGGCACCTATATCTGAAATGCCTATCGGCACCTATTTTTGAAATGCCTATCGGAAACTACATCTGAAATGCCTATCAGCACCTATATTTGAAATGCCTATCGGCAATTATATCTGAAATGCCTATCGACACCTATATTTGAAATACCTATCGGCTTCTATATCTGAAATGCCTATCGGCACCTATTTTTTAAATGCCAATCGGCAACTATATCTGAAATGCCTATCGGCACCTATAGCTGAAATGCCTATCGGCACCAATTTTAGAAATGCCTATCGGAAACTACATCTGAAATGCCTATCAGCACCTATATTTGAAATGCCTATCGGCAACCATATCTGGAATGCCTATCGGCGACTATATTTGAAATGCCTATCGGCTTCTATATCTGAAATGCCTATCGGCACCTATTTTTATAATGCCAATCGGCAACTATATCTGAAATGCCTATCGGCACCTATATCTGAAATGCCTATCGGCACCTATTTTAGAAATGCCTATCGGAAACTACATCTGAAATGCCTATCAGCACCTATATCTGAAATGCCTATCGGCACCTATTTTTGAAATGCCTATCGGAAACTACATCTAAAATGCCTATCGGCACCTATTTTTAAAATGCCAATCGGTAAGTATATCTGAAATGCCTATCGGCACCTATATCTAAAACGCCTATCGGAACCTATTTTTGAAATGCCTATCGGAAACTACATCTGAAATGCCTATCAGCACCTATATTAGAAATGCCTATCGGCAACCATATCTGGAATGCTCATCGGCACCTATATTTGAAATGCCTATCGGCTTATATATCTGAAATGCCTAACGGCACCTATTTTAAAAATGCCAATCGGCAACTATATCTGAAATGCCTATCGGCACCTATATCTGAAATGCCTATCGGCACTTTTTTTTTGAAATGCCTATCGGAAACTACATCTGAAATGCCTATCAGCACCTATATTTGAAATGCCTATCAGCAACCATATCTGAAATGCCTATCGACATCTATATTTGAAATACCTATCGGCTTCTATATCTGAAATGCCTATCGGCACCTATTTTTAAAATCCCAATCGGCAACTAGATCTGAAATGCCTATCGGCACCTATATCTGAAATACCTATCGGCACCAATTTTTGAAATGCCTATCGGAAACTACATCTGAAATGCCTATCAGCACCTATATTTGAAATGCCTATCGGCAACCATATCTGGAATGCTCATCGGCACCTATATTTGAAATGCCTATCGGCCTATATATCTGAAATGCCTATCGGCACCTATTTTTAAAATGCCAATCGGCAACTAAATCTGAAATGCCTATTGGCACCTATATCTGAAATGCCTATCGGCACCTATTTTTGAAATGCCTATTGGAAACTACATCTGAAATGCCTATCAGCACCTATATTTGAAATGCCTATCGGCAATTATATCTGAAATGCCTATCGACACCTATATTTGAAATACCTATCGGCTTCTATATCTGAAATACCTATCGGCACCTATTTTTTAAATGCCAATCGGCAACTATATCTGAAATGCCTATCGGCACCTATAGCTGAAATGCCTATCGGCACCAATTTTAGAAATGCCTATCGGAAACTACATATGAAATGCCTATCAGCACCTATATTTGAAATGCCTATCGGCAACCATATCTGGAATGCCTATCGGCACCTATATTTGAAATGCCTATCGGCTTCTATGTCTGAAATGCCTATCGGCACCTATTTTTATAATGCCAATCGGCAACTATATCTGAAATGCCTATCGGCACCTATATCTGAAATGCCTATCGGCACCTATTTTAGAAATGCCTATCGGAAACTACATCTGAAATGCCTATCAGCACCTATATCTGAAATGCCTATCGGCACCTATTTTTGAAATGCCTATCGGAAACTACATCTAAAATGCCTATCGGCACCTATTTTTAAAATGCCAATCGGTAAGTATATCTGAAATGCCTATCGGCACCTATATCTAAAACGCCTATCGGAACCTATTTTTGAAATGCCTATCGGAAATTACATCTGAAATGACTATCAGCACGTATATTTGAAATGCCTATCGGCAACCATATCTGAAATGCCTATCCACACCTATATTTGAAATACCTATCGGCTTCTATATCTGAAATGCCTATCGGCACCTATTTTTAAAATGCCAAACGGCAATTATATCTTAAATGCCTATCGGCACCTATATCTGAAATGCCTATCGGTACCTATTTTTGAAATGCCTATGGGAAACTAGATTTGAAATGATTATCAGCGCTTATATTTGATATGCCTATCGGCAACCATATCTGGAATGCCTATCGGCACCTATATTTGAAATGCCTATCGGCTTATATATCTGAAATGCCTATCGGCACCTATTTTTAAAATACCAATCGGCAACTATATCTGAAATGCCTATCGGCACCTATAACTGAAATTCCTATCGGCATATATTTTTGAAATGCTTTTGGGAAACTACATCTGAAATGCCTATCTGCTCCTATATTTGAAATGCCTATCGGCAACCATATCTGAAATGCCTATCGACACCTATATTTGAAATACCTATCGGCTTCTATACCTGAAATGCCTATCGGCACCTGTTTTTAAAATGCCAATCGGCAACTATATCTGAAATGCCTATCGGCACCTATATCCGAAATGTTTATCGGCATCAATTTTTGAAATGCCTATCGGAAACTACATCTAAAATGCCTATCAGCACCTATATTTGAAATGCCTATCGGCAACTATATCTGCAATGCCTATCGGCAACTATATTTGAAATACCTATCGGCTTCTATATCTGAAATGCCTATCGGCACCTATTTTTTAAATGCCAATTGGCAACTATATCTGAAATGACTATCGACACCTATATCTGAAATGCCTATCGGCACCTATTTTTGAAATGCCTATCGAAAACTACATCTGAAATGCCTATCAGCACCTATATTTGAAATGCCTATCGGAAACTACATCTGAAATGCCTATCAGCACCTATATTTGAAATGCCTATCGGCAACCATATCTGAAATGCCTATCGGCACCTATATTTGAAATGCCTATCGGCTTCTATATCCGAAATGCCTATCGGCTCCTATTTTTAGAATGCGAATCGGCAACTATATCTGAAATGCCTATCGGCACCTATATCTGAAATGCCTATCGGCACCTATTTTTGAAATGCCTATCGGAAACTACATCTGAAATGCCTATCAGCACCTATATTTGAAATGCCTATCGGCAACCATATCTGAAATGCCTATCGACACCTATATTTGAAATACCTATCGGCTTCTATATCTGAAATGCCTATCGGTACCTATTTTTAAAATGCCAATCGGTAACTATATCTGAAATGCCTATCGGCACTTATATCTAAAATGCCTATCGGCACCATTTTTTGAAATGCCTATCGGAAACTACATCCGGAATGCCTATCAGCACCTATATTGGAAATGCCTATCGGCAACCATATCTGGAATGCCTATCGGCAACTATATTTGAAATGCCTATCGGCTTCTATATCTGAAATGCCTATCGACACCAATTTTTGAAATGCCTATCGGAAACAACATCTGAAATGCTTATCAGCACCTATATTTGAAATGCCTATCGGCAACCATATCTGGAATGCCTATTGGCAACTATATTTGAAATGCCTATCGGCTTCTATATCTGAAATGCCTATCGACACCAATTTTTGAAATGCCTATCGGAAACTACATCTGAAATGCCTATCAGCACCTATATTTGAAATGCCTATCGGCAACCATATTTGGAATGCTCATCGGCACCTTTATTTGAAATGCTTATCGGCTTATATATCTGAAATGCCTATCGGCACCTATTTTTAAAATGCCAATCGGCAACTATATCTGAAATGCCTATCGGCACCTATATTTGAAATGCCTATCGGCACCTATTTTTGAAATGCCTATCGGAAACTACATCTGAAATGCCTATCAGCACCTATATTTGAAATGCCTATCGGCAATCATATCTGAAATGCCTATCGACACCTATATTTGAAATACCTATCGGCTTCTATATCTGAAATGCCTATCGGCACCTATTTTTAAAATGCCAATCGGCAACTATATCTGAAATGCCTATCGGCACCTATATCTGAAATGCCTATCGGCACCAATTTTTGAAATGCCTATCGGAAACTACATCTGAAATGCCTATCAGCACCTATATTTGAAATACCTATCGGCAACCATATCTGGAATGCCTATCGGCACGTATATTTGAAATGCCTATCGGCTTCTATATCTGAAATGCCTTTCGGCACCTATTTTTAAAATGCCAATCGGCAACTATATCTGAAATGCCTATCGGCACCTATATCTGAAATGCCTATCGGCACCTATTTTTGAAATGCCTATCGGAAACTACATCTGAAATGCCTATCAGCACCTATATTTGAAATGCCTATCGGCAACCATATCTATAATGCCTATCGGCGCCTATATTTGAAATGCCTATCGGCTTCTATATCTGAAATACCTATCGGCGCCTATTTTTAAAATGCCAATCGGCAACTATATCTGAAGTGCCTATCGGCACCTATATCTGAAAAACCTATCGGCACCTATATTTGAAATGCCTTTTGAAAACTACATCTGAAATGCCTATCAGCACCTATATTTGAAATGCCTATCGCAACCACATCAGAAATGCCTATCGGCACCTATATCTGAAATGCCTTTCGGCATTTATATCTGAAATGCCGGTCGACACCTATATTTGAAATGCCTATCGGCACATATATTTTAAATGCCTATCGGCAACTATATCTGATATGCCTATCGGCACCTATATCTGAAATGCCTATCGGCACCTATTTTTGAAATGCCTATCGGAAACTACATCTTTAATGCCTATCGGCACTTATTTTTAAAATGCCAATCGGTAAGTATATCTGAAATGCCTATCGGCACCTAGATTTGAAATGCCTATCGGCACCTATTTTTGAAATGCCTATCGGAAACTACATCTGAAATGCCTATCAGCACCTATATTTGAAATGCCAATCGGCAATCATATCTGAAATGCCTATCCACACCTATATTTGAAATACCTATCGGCTTCTATATCTAAAATGCCTATCGGCACCTATTTTTAAAATGCCAATCGGCAACTATATCTGAAATGCCTATCGGCACCTATATCTGAAATGCCTATCGGCACCAACTTTTGAAATGCCTATCGGAAACTCCATCTGAAATGCCTATCAGCACCTATATTTGAAATGCCTATCGGCAACCATATCTGGAATGCCTATCGGCATCTATATTTGAAATGCCTATCGGGTTCTATATCTGAAATGCCTATCGACACCTATTTTTAAAATGCCAATTGGCAACTATATCTGAAATGCCTATCGGCACCTATATCTGAAATGCCTATCGGTACCTATTTTTGAAATGCCTATCGGAAACTACATCTGAAATGATTATCAGCACTTATATTTGAAATGCCTATCGGCAACCATATCTGGAATGCCTATCGGCACCTATATTTGAAATGCCTATCGGCTTCTATATCTAAAATGCCTATCGGCACGTATTTTTAAAATGCCAATCGGTAAGTATATCTGAAATGCCTATCGGCACCTATATCTAAAATACCTATCGGAACCTATTTTTGAAATGCCTATCGGAAACTACATCTGAAATGACTATCAGCACCTATATTTGAAATGCCCATCGGCAACCATATCTGAAATGCCTATCGACACCTATATTTGAAATCCCTATCGGCTTCTATATCTGAAATGCCTATCGGCACCTATTTTTAAAATGCCAATCGGCAACTATATCTGAAATGCCTATCGGCACCTATATCTAAAATGCCTATCGGCACCTATTTTTGAAATGCCTATCGGAAACTACATCTGAAATGCCTATCAGCACCTATATTTGAAATGCCTATCAGCAACCATATCTGGAATGTCTATCGGCGCCTATATTTGAAATGCCTATCGGCTTCTATATCTGAAATGCCTATTGGCACCTATTTTTAAAATGCCAATCGGCATTTATATCTGAAGTGCCTATCGGCACCTATATCTGAAATGCCTATCGGCACCTATTTTTGAAATGCCTATCGAAAACTCCATCTGAAATGCCTATCAGCACCTATATTTGAAATGCCTATCGGCAACCACATCAGAAATGCCTATCGGCACCTATATCTGAAATGCCTTTCGGCATTTATATCTGAAATGCCGATCGACACCTATATTTGAAATGCCTATCGGCACTTTTATTTTAAATGCCTATCGGCAACAATATCTGATAAGCCTATCGGCACCTATATCTGAAATGCCTAACGGCACCTATTTTTGAAATGCCAATCTTTAAGTATATCTGAAATGCCTATCGGAACCTATATCTAAAATGCCTATCGGAACCTATTTTGGAAATGCCTATCGGAAACTACATCTGAAATGACTATCAGCACCTATATTTGAAATGCCTATCGGCAACCATATCTGAAATGCCTATCCACACCTATATTTGAAATACCTATCGGCTTCTATATCTAAAATGCCAATCGGCACCTATTTTTAAAATGCCAATCGGTAAGTATATCTGAAATGCCTATCGGCACCTATATCTAAAATGCCTATCGGAACCTATTTTTGAAATGCCTATCGGAAACTACATCTGAAATGACTATCAGCACCTATATTTGAAATGCCTATCGGCAACCATATCTGAAATGCCTATCCACACCTATATATTTTGAAATACCTATCGGCTTCTATATCTAAAATGCCTATCGGCACCTATTTTTAAAATGCCAATCGGCAACTACATCTGGAATGCCTATCGACTTATATATCTGAAATGCCTATCAGCACCTATTTTTAAAATGCCAATCGGCAACTATATCTGAAATGCTAATCAGCGCCTTTATCTGAAATGCCTATCGGCACCTATTTTTGAAATGCCTATCGGAAACTACATCTGAAATGCCTATCAGCACCTATATTTGAAATGCCTATCGGCAAACATATCTGCAATGCCTATCGACACCTATATTTGGAATCCCTATCGGCTTCTATATCTGAAATGCCTATCGGCACCTATTTTTAAAATGCCAATCGGCAACTATATCTGAAATGCCAATCGGCACCTATATCTGAAATGCCTCATCGACACCTATTTTTAAAATGCCAATTGGCAACTATATCTGAAATGCCTATCGGCACCTATATCTGAAATGCCTATTGGTACCTATTTTTGAAATGCCTATCGGAAACTACATCTGAAATGATTATCAGCACTTATATTTGAACTGCCTATCGGCAACCATATCTGGAATGCCTATCGGCACCTATATTTGAAATGCCTATCGGCTTCTATATCTGAAATGCCTATCGGCACCTATTTTTAAAATACCAATCGGCAACTATATCTGAAATGCCTATCGGCACCTATATCTGAAATGCCTATCGGAAACTCCATCTGAAATGCCTATCAGAACCTATATTTGAAATGCCTATCGGCAACCATATCTGGAATGCCTATCGGCACCTATATTTGAAATGCCTATCGGCAACCATATCTGGAATGCCTATCGGCACCTATATTTGAAATGCCTATCGGCTTCTATATCTGAAATGCCTATCGGCACCTATTTTTAAAATGCCAATCGGCAACTATATCTGAAATGCCTATCGGCACCTATATCTGAAATGCCTTTCGGCACTTTTTTTTTGAAATGCCTATCGGAAACTACATCTGAAATGCCTATCAGCACCTATATTTGAAATGCCTATCAGCAACCATATCTGAAATGCCTATCGACATCTATATTTGAAATACCTATCGGCTTCTATATCTGAAATGCCTATCGGCACCATTTTTTGAAATGCCTATCGGAAACTAGCTCCGGAATGCCTATCAGCACCTATATTTGAAATGCCTATCGGCAACCATATCTGGAATGCCTATCGGCACCTATATTTGAAATGCCTATCGGCTTCTATATCTGAAATGCCTATCGACACCAATTTTTGAAATGCCTATCGGAAACTACATCTGAAATGCCTATCAGCACCTATATTAGAAATGCCTATCGGCAACCATATCTGGAATGCTCATCGGCACCTATATTTGAAATGCCTATCGGCTTATATATCTGAAATGCCTAACGGCACCTATTTTAAAAATGCCAATCGGCAACTATATCTGAAATGCCTATCGGCACCTATATCTGAAATGCCTATCGGCACTTTTTTTTTGAAATGCCTATCGGAAACTACATCTGAAATGCCTATCAGCACCTATATTTGAAATGCCTATCAGCAACCATATCTGAAATGCCTATCGACATCTATATTTGAAATACCTATCGGCTTCTATATCTGAAATGCCTATCGGCACCTATTTTTAAAATCCCAATCGGCAACCAGATCTGAAATGCCTATCGGCACCTATATCTGAAATGCCTATCGGCACCAATTTTTGAAATGCCTATCGGAAACTACATCTGAAATGCCTATCAGCACCTATATTTGAAATGCCTATCGGCAACCATATCTGGAATGCTCATCGGCACCTATATTTGAAATGCCTATCGGCCTATATATCTGAAATGCCTATCGGCACCTATTTTTAAAATGCCAATCGGCAACTAAATCTGAAATGCCTATTGGCACCTATATCTGAAATGCCTATCGGCACCTATTTTTGAAATGCCTATCGGAAACTACATCTGAAATGCCTATCAGCACCTATATTTGAAATGCCTATCGGCAATTATATCTGAAATGCCTATCGACACCTATATTTGAAATACCTATCGGCTTCTATATCTGAAATGCCTATCGGCACCTATTTTTTAAATGCCAATCGGCAACTATATCTGAAATGCCTATCGGTACCTATAGCTGAAATGCCTATCGGCACCAATTTTAGAAATGCCTATCGGAAACTACATCTGAAATGCCTATCAGCACCTATATTTGAAATGCCTATCGGCAACCATATCTGGAATGCCTATCGGCACCTATATTTGAAATGCCTATCGGCTTCTATATTTGAAATGCCTATCGGCACCTATTTTTATAATGCCACTCGGCAACTATATCTGAAATGCCTATCGGCACCTATATCTGAAATGCCTATCGGCACCTATTTTAGAAATGCCTATCGGAAACTACATCTGAAATGCCTATCAGCACCTATATCTGAAATGCCTATCGGCTCCTATTTTTGAAATGCCTATCGGAAACTACATCTAAAATGCCTATCGGCACCTATTTTTAAAATGCCAATCGGTAAGTATATCTGAAATGCCTATCGGCACCTATATCTAAAACGCCTATCGGAACCTATTTTTGAAATGCCTATCGGAAATTACATCTGAAATGACTATCAGCACCTATATTTGAAATGCCTATCGGCAACCATATCTGAAATGCCTATCCACACCTATATTTGAAATACCTATCGGCTTCTATATCTGAAATGCCTATCGGCACCTATTTTTAAAATGCCAAACGGCAATTATATCTTAAATGCCTAACGGCACCTATATCTGAAATGCCTATCGGTACCTATTTTTGAAATGCCTATGGGAAACTAGATTTGAAATGATTATCAGCGCTTATATTTGATATGCCTATCGGCAACCATATCTGGAATGCCTATCGGCACCTATATTTGAAATGCCTATCGGCTTATATATCTGAAATGCCTATCGGCACCTATTTTTAAAATACCAATCGGCAACTATATCTGAAATGCCTATCGGCACCTATAACTGAAATGCCTATCGGCATATATTTTTGAAATGCTTTTGGGAAACTGCATCTGAAATGCCTATCTGCTCCTATATTTGAAATGCCTATCGGCAACCATATCTGAAATGCCTATCGACACCTATATTTGAAATACCTATCGGCTTCTATACCTGAAATGCCTATCGGCACCTGTTTTTAAAATGCCAATCGGCAACTATATCTGAAATGCCTATCGGCACCTATATCCGAAATGTTTATCGGCATCAATTTTTGAAATGCCTATCGGAAACTACATCTAAAATGCCTATCAGCACCTATATTTGAAATGCCTATCGGCAACTATATCTGCAATGCCTATCGGCAACTATATTTGAAATACCTATCGGCTTCTATATCTGAAATGCCTATCGGCACCTATTTTTTAAATGCCAATTGGCAACTATATCTGAAATGACTATCGACACCTATATCTGAAATGCCTATCGGCACCTATTTTTGAAATGCCTATCGAAAACTACATCTGAAATGCCTATCAGCACCTATATTTGAAATGCCTATCGGAAACTACATCTGAAATGCCTATCAGCACCTATATTTGAAATGCCTATCGGCAACCATATCTGAAATGCCTATCGGCACCTATATTTGAAATGCCTATCGGCTTCTATATCCGAAATGCCTATCGGCTCCTATTTTTAGAATGCGAATCGGCAACTATATCTGAAATGCCTATCGGCACCTATATCTGAAATGCCTATCGGCACCTATTTTTGAAATGCCTATCGGAAACTACATCTGAAATGCCTATCAGCACCTATATTTGAAATGCCTATCGGCAACCATATCTGAAATGCCTATCGACACCTATATTTGAAATACCTATCGGCTTCTATATCTGAAATGCCTATCGGTACCTATTTTTAAAATGCCAATCGGTAACTATATCTGAAATGCCTATCGGCACTTATATCTAAAATGCCTATCGGCACCATTTTTTGAAATGCCTATCGGAAACTACATCCGGAATGCCTATCAGCACCTATATTGGAAATGCCTATCGGCAACCATATCTGGAATGCCTATCGGCAACTATATTTGAAATGCCTATCGGCTTCTATATCTGAAATGCCTATCGACACCAATTTTTGAAATGCCTATCGGAAACAACATCTGAAATGCTTATCAGCACCTATATTTGAAATGCCTATCGGCAACCATATCTGGAATGCCTATTGGCAACTATATTTGAAATGCCTATCGGCTTCTATATCTGAAATGCCTATCGACACCAATTTTTGAAATGCCTATCGGAAACTACATCTGAAATGCCTATCAGCACCTATATTTGAAATGCCTATCGGCAACCATATTTGGAATGCTCATCGGCACCTATATTTGAAATGCTTATCGGCTTATATATCTGAAATGCCTATCGGCACCTATTTTTAAAATGCCAATCGGCAACTATATCTGAAATGCCTATCGGCACCTATATTTGAAATGCCTATCGGCACCTATTTTTGAAATGCCTATCGGAAACTACATCTGAAATGCCTATCAGCACCTATATTTGAAATGCCTATCGGCAATCATATCTGAAATGCCTATCGACACCTATATTTGAAATACCTATCGGCTTCTATATCTGAAATGCCTATCGGCACCTATTTTTAAAATGCCAATCGGCAACTATATCTGAAATGCCTATCGGCACCTATATCTGAAATGCCTATCGGCACCAATTTTTGAAATGCCTATCGGAAACTACATCTGAAATGCCTATCAGCACCTATATTTGAAATACCTATCGGCAACCATATCTGGAATGCCTATCGGCACCTATATTTGAAATGCCTATCGGCTTCTATATCTGAAATGCCTTTCGGCACCTATTTTTAAAATGCCAATCGGCAACTATATCTGAAATGCCTATCGGCACCTATATCTGAAATGCCTATCGGCACCTATTTTTGAAATGCCTATCGGAAACTACATCTGAAATGCCTATCAGCACCTATATTTGAAATGCCTATCGGCAACCATATCTATAATGCCTATCGGCGCCTATATTTGAAATGCCTATCGGCTTCTATATCTGAAATACCTATCGGCGCCTATTTTTAAAATGCCAATCGGCAACTATATCTGAAGTGCCTATCGGCACCTATATCTGAAAAACCTATCGGCATCTATTTTTGAAATGCCTTTTGAAAACTACATCTGAAATGCCTATCAGCACCTATATTTGAAATGCCTATCGCAACCACATCAGAAATGCCTATCGGCACCTATATCTGAAATGCCTTTCGGCATTTATATCTGAAATGCCGGTCGACACCTATATTTGAAATGCCTATCGGCACATATATTTTAAATGCCTATTGGCAACTATATCTGATATGCCTATCGGCACCTATATCTGAAATGCCTATCGGCACCTATTTTTGAAATGCCTATCGGAAACTACATCTTTAATGCCTATCGGCACTTATTTTTAAAATGCCAATCGGTAAGTATATCTGAAATGCCTATCGGCACCTATATTTGAAATGCCTATCGGCACCTATTTTTGAAATGCCTATCGGAAACTACATCTGAAATGCCTATCAGCACCTATATTTGAAATGCCAATCGGCAATCATATCTGAAATGCCTATCCACACCTATATTTGAAATACCTATCGGCTTCTATATCTAAAATGCCTATCGGCACCTATTTTTAAAATGCCAATCGGCAACTATATCTGAAATGCCTATCGGCACCTATATCTGAAATGCCTATCGGCACCAACTTTTGAAATGCCTATCGGAAACTCCATCTGAAATGCCTATCAGTACCTATATTTGAAATGCCTATCGGCAACCATATCTGAAATGCCTATCGGCACCTATATTTGAAATGCCTATCGGGTTCTATATCTGAAATGCCTATCGACACCTATTTTTATAATGCCAATTGGCAACTATATCTGAAATGCCTATCGGCACCTATATCTGAAATGCCTATCGGTACCTATTTTTGAAATGCCTATCGGAAACTACATCTGAAATGATTATCAGCACTTATATTTGAAATGCCTATCGGCAACCATATCTGGAATGCCTATCGGCACCTATATTTGAAATGCCTATCGGCTTCTATATCTAAAATGCCTATCGGCACGTATTTTTAAAATGCCAATCGGTAAGTATATCTGAAATGCCTATCGGCACCTATATCTAAAATGCCTATCGGAACCTATTTTTGAAATGCCTATCGGAAACTACATCTGAAATGACTATCAGCACCTATATTTGAAATGCCCATCGGCAACCATATCTGAAATGCCTATCGACACCTATATTTGAAATACCTATCTGCTTCTATATCTAAAATGCCTATCGGCACCTATTTTTAAAATGCCAATCGGTAACTATATCTGAAATGCCTATCGGCACCTATATCTGAAATGCCTATCGGCACCATTTTTTGAAATGTCTATCGGAAACTACATCCGGAATGCCTATCAGCACCTATATTTGAAATGCCTATCGGCAACCATATCTGGAATGCCTATCGGCACCTATATTTGAAATGCCTATCGGCTTCTGTATCTTAAATGCCTATCGACACCTATTTTTAAAATGCCAATCGGCAACTATATCTGAAATGCCTATCGGCACCTATATCTGAAATGCCTATCGGCACCTATTAGTGAAATGCCTATCGGAAACTACATCTGAAATGCCTATCAGCACCTATATTTGAAATGCTTATCGGCAACCATATCTGAAATGCCTATCGACACCTATATTTGAAATCCCTATCGGCTTCTATATCTGAAATGCCTATCGGCACCTATTTTTAAAATGCCAATCGGCAACTATATCTGAAATGCCTATCGGCACCTATATCTAAAATGCCTATCGGCACCTATTTTTGAAATGCCTATCGGAAACTACATCTGAAATGCCTATCAGCACCTATATTTGAAATGCCTATCAGCAACCATATCTGGAATGTCTATCGGCGCCTATATTTGAAATGCCTATCGGCTTCTATATCTGAAATGCCTATCGGCACCTATTTTTAAAATGCCAATCGGCATTTATATCTGAAGTGCCTATCGGCACCTATATCTGAAATGCCTATCGGCACCTATTTTTGAAATGCCTATCGAAAACTCCATCTGAAATGCCTATCAGCACCTATATTTGAAATGCCTATCGGCAACCACATCAGAAATGCCTATCGGCACCTATATCTGAAATGCCTTTCGGCATTTATATCTGAAATGCCGATCGACACCTATATTTGAAATGCCTATCGGCACTTTTATTTTAAATGCCTATCGGCAACAATATCTGATAAGCCTATCGGCACCTATATCTGAAATGCCTATCGGCACCTATTTTTGAAATGCCAATCTTTAAGTATATCTGAAATGCCTATCGGAACCTATATCTAAAATGCCTATCGGAACCTATTTTGGAAATGCCTATCGAAAACTACATCTGAAATGACTATCAGCACCTATATTTGAAATGCCTATCGGCAACCATATCTGAAATGCCTATCCACACCTATATTTGAAATACCTATCGGCTTCTATATCTAAAATGCCAATCGGCACCTATTTTTAAAATGCCAATCGGTAAGTATATCTGAAATGCCTATCGGCACCTATATCTAAAATGCCTATCGGAACCTATTTTTGAAATGCCTATCGGAAACTACATCTGAAATGACTATCAGCACCTATATTTGAAATGCCTATCGGCAACCATATCTGAAATGCCTATCCACACCTATATATTTTGAAATACCTATCGGCTTCTATATCTAAAATGCCTATCGGCACCTATTTTTAAAATGCCAATCGGCAACTACATCTGGAATGCCTATCGACTTATATATCTGAAATGCCTATCGGCACCTATTTTTAAAATGCCAATCGGCAACTATATCTGAAATGCTAATCGGCGCCTTTATCTGAAATGCCTATCGGCACCTATTTTTGAAATGCCTATCGGAAACTACATCTGAAATGCCTATCAGCACCTATATTTGAAATGCCTATCGGCAAACATATCTGCAATGCCTATCGACACCTATATTTGAAATCCCTATCGGCTTCTATATCTGAAATGCCTATCGGCACCTATTTTTAAAATGCCAATCGGCAACTATATCTGAAATGCCAATCGGCACCTATATCTGAAATGCCTCATCGACACCTATTTTTAAAATGCCAATTGGCAACTATATCTGAAATGCCTATCGGCACCTATATCTGAAATGCCTATTGGTACCTATTTTTGAAATGCCTATCGGAAACTACATCTGAAATGATTATCAGCACTTATATTTGAACTGCCTATCGGCAACCATATCTGGAATGCCTATCGGCACCTATATTTGAAATGCCTATCGGCTTCTATATCTGAAATGCCTATCGGCACCTATTTTTAAAATACCAATCGGCAACTATATCTGAAATGCCTATCGGCACCTATATCTGAAATGCCTATCGGAAACTCCATCTGAAATGCCTATCAGAACCTATATTTGAAATGCCTATCGGCAACCATATCTGGAATGCCTATCGGCACCTATATTTGAAATGCCTATCGGCAACCATATCTGGAATGCCTATCGGCACCTATATTTGAAATGCCTATCGGCTTCTATATCTGAAATGCCTATCGGCACCTATTTTTAAAATGCCAATCGGCAACTATATCTGAAATGCCTATCGGCACCTATATCTGAAATGCCTTTCGGCACTTTTTTTTTGAAATGCCTATCGGAAACTACATCTGAAATGCCTATCAGCACCTATATTTGAAATGCCTATCAGCAACCATATCTGAAATGCCTATCGACATCTATATTTGAAATACCTATCGGCTTCTATATCTGAAATGCCTATCGGCACCATTTTTTGAAATGCCTATCGGAAACTAGCTCCGGAATGCCTATCAGCACCTATATTTGAAATGCCTATCGGCAACCATATCTGGAATGCCTATCGGCACCTATATTTGAAATGCCTATCGGCTTCTATATCTGAAATGCCTATCGACACCAATTTTTGAAATGCCTATCGGAAACTACATCTGAAATGCCTATCAGCACCTATATTAGAAATGCCTATCGGCAACCATATCTGGAATGCTCATCGGCACCTATATTTGAAATGCCTATCGGCTTATATATCTGAAATGCCTAACGGCACCTTTTTTAAAAATGCCAATCGGCAACTATATCTGAAATGCCTATCGGCACCTATATCTGAAATGCCTATCGGCACTTTTTTTTTGAAATGCCTATCGGAAACTACATCTGAAATGCCTATCAGCACCTATATTTGAAATGCCTATCAGCAACCATATCTGAAATGCCTATCGACATCTATATTTGAAATACCTATCGGCTTCTATATCTGAAATGCCTATCGGCACCTATTTTTAAAATCCCAATCGGCAACTAGATCTGAAATGGCTATCGGCACCTATATCTGAAATGCCTATCGGCACCAATTTTTGAAATGCCTATCGGAAACTACATCTGAAATGCCTATCAGCACCTATATTTGAAATGCCTATCGGCAACCATATCTGGAATGCTCATCGGCACCTATATTTGAAATGCCTATCGGCCTATATATCTGAAATGCCTATCGGCACCTATTTTTAAAATGCCAATCGGCAACTAAATCTGAAATGCCTATTGGCGCCTATATCTGAAATGCCTATCGGCACCTATTTTTGAAATGCCTATCGGAAACTACATCTGAAATGCCTATCAGCACCTATATTTGAAATGCCTATCGGCAATTATATCTGAAATGCCTATCGACACCTATATTTGAAATACCTATCGGCTTCTATATCTGAAATGCCTATCGGCACCTATTTTTTAAATGCCAATCGGCAACTATATCTGAAATGCCTATCGGCACCTATAGCTGAAATGCCTATCGGCACCAATTTTAGAAATGCCTATCGGAAACTACATCTGAAATGCCTATCAGCACCTATATTTGAAATGCCTATCGGCAACCATATCTGGAATGCCTATCGGCGACTATATTTGAAATGCCTATCGGCTTCTATATCTGAAATGCCTATCGGCACCTATTTTTATAATGCCAATCGGCAACTATATCTGAAATGCCTATCGGCACCTATATCTGAAATGCCTATCGGCACCTATTTTAGAAATGCCTATCGGAAACTACATCTGAAATGCCTATCAGCACCTATATCTGAAATGCCTATCGGCACCTATTTTTGAAATGCCTATCGGAAACTACATCTAAAATGCCTATCGGCACCTATTTTTAAAATGCCAATCGGTAAGTATATCTGAAATGCCTATCGGCACCTATATCTAAAACGCCTATCGGAACCTATTTTTGAAATGCCTATCGGAAATTACATCTGAAATGACTATCAGCACCTATATTTGAAATGCCTATCGGCAACCATATCTGAAATGCCTATCCACACCTATATTTGAAATACCTATCGGCTTCTATATCTGAAATGCCTATTGGCACCTATTTTTAAAATGCCAAACGGCAATTATATCTTAAATGCCTATCGGCACCTATATCTGAAATGCCTATCGGTACCTATTTTTGAAATGCCTATCGGAAACTAGATTTGAAATGATTATCAGCGCTTATATTTGATATGCCTATCGGCAACCATATCTGGAATGCCTATCGGCACCTATATTTGAAATGCCTATCGGCTTATATATCTGAAATGCCTATCGGCACCTATTTTTAAAATACCAATCGGCAACTATATCTGAAATGCCTATCGGCACCTATAACTGAAATGCCTATCAGCATATATTTTTGAAATGCTTTTGGGAAACTACATCTGAAATGCCTATCTGCTCCTATATTTGAAATGCCTATCGGCAACCATATCTGAAATGCCTATCGACACCTATATTTGAAATACCTATCGGCTTCTATACCTGAAATGCCTATCGGCACCTGTTTTTAAAATGCCAATCGGCAACTATATCTGAAATGCCTATCGGCACCTATATCCGAAATGTTTATCGGCATCAATTTTTGAAATTCCTATCGGAAACTACATCTAAAATGCCTATCAGCACCTATATTTGAAATGCCTATCGGCAACTATATCTGCAATGCCTATCGGCAACTCTATTTGAAATACCTATCGGCTTCTATATCTGAAAGGCCTATCGGCACCTATTTTTTAAATGCCAATTGGCAACTATATCTGAAATGACTATCGGCACCTATATCTGAAATGCCTATCGGCACCTATTTTTGAAATGCCTATCAAAAACTACATCTGAAATGCCTATCAGCACCTATATTTGAAATGCCTATCGGAAACTACATCTGAAATGCCTATCAGCACCTATATTTGAAATGCCTATCGGCAACCATATCTGGAATGCCTATCGGCACCTATATTTGAAATGCCTATCGGCTTCTATATCCGAAATGCCTATCGGCTCCTATTTTTAGAATGCGAATCGGCAACTATATCTGAAATGCCTATCGGCACCTATATCTGAAATGCCTATCGGCACCTATTTTTGAAATGCCTATCGGAAACTACATCTGAAATGCCTATCAGCACCTATATTTGAAATGCCTATTGGCAACCATATCTGAAATGCCTATCGACACCTATATTTGAAATACCTATCGGCTTCTATATCTGAAATGCCTATCGGTACCTATTTTTAAAATGCCAATCGGTAACTATATCTGAAATGCCTATCGGCACTTATATCTGAAATGCCTATCGGCACCATTTTTTGAAATGCCTATCGGAAACTACATCCGGAATGCCTATCAGCACCTATATTGGAAATGCCTATCGGCAACCATATCTGAAATGCCTATCGGCAACTATATTTGAAATGCCTATCGGCTTCTATATCTGAAATGCCTATCGACACCAATTTTTGAAATGCCTATCGGAAACAACATCTGAAATGCCTATCAGCACCTATATTTGAAATGCCTATCGGCAACCATATCTGGAATGCCTATCGGCAACTATATTTGAAATGCCTATCGGCTTCTATATCTGAAATGCCTATCGACACCAATTTTTGAAATGCCTATCGGAAACTACATCTGAAATGCCTATCAGCACCTATATTTGAAATGCCTATCGGCAACCATATCTGGAATGCTCATCGGCACCTATATTTGAAATGCCTATCGGCTTATATATCTGAAATGCCTATCGGCACCTATTTTTAAAATGCCAATTGGCAACTATATCTGAAATGCCTATCGGCACCTATATCTGAAATGCCAATCGGCACCTATTTTTGAAATGCCTATCAGAAACTACATTTGAAATGCCTATCAGCACCTATATTTGAAATGCTTATCGGCAACCATATCTGAAATGCCTATCGACACCTATATTTAAAACCCCTATCGGCTTCTATATCTGAAATGCCTATCGGCACCTATTTTTAAAATCCCAATCGGCAACTAGATCTGAAATGCCTATCGGCACCTATATCTGAAATGCCTATCGGCACCAATTTTTGAAATGCCTATCGGAAACTACATCTGAAATGCCTATCAGCACCTATATTTGAAATGCCTATCGGCAACCATATTTGGAATGCTCATCGGCACCTATATTTGAAATGCTTATCGGCTTATATATCTGAAATGCCTATCGGCACCTATTTTTAAAATGCCAATCGGCAACTATATCTGAAATGCCTATCGGCACCTATATTTGAAATGCTTATCGGCACCTATTTTTTAAATGCCTATCGGAAACTACATCTGAAATGCCTATCAGCACCTATATTTGAAATGCCTATCGGCAATCATATCTGAAATGCCTATCGACACCTATATTTGAAATACCTATCGGCTTCTATATCTGAAATGCCTATCGGCACCTATTTTTAAAATGCCAATCGGCAACTATATCTGAAATGCCTATCGGCACCTATATCTGAAATGCCTATCGGCACCAATTTTTGAAATGCCTATCGGAAACTACATCTGAAATGCCTATCAGCACCTATATTTGAAATGCCTATCGGCAACCATATCTGGAATGCCTATCGGCACCTATATTTGAAATGCCTATCGGCTTCTATATCTGAAATGCCTTTCGGCACCTATTTTTAAAATGCCAATCGGCAACTATATCTGAAATGCCTATCGGCACCTATATCTGAAATGCCTATCGGCACCTATTTTTGAAATGCCTATCGGAAACTACATCTGAAATGCCTATCAGCACCTATATTTGAAATGCCTATCGGCAACCATATCTATAATGCCTATCGGCGCCTATATTTGAAATGCCTATCGGCTTCTATATCTGAAATACCTATCGGCGCCTATTTTTAAAATGCCAATCGGCAACTATATCTGAAGTGCCTATCGGCACCTATATCTGAAAAACCTATCGGCACCTATTTTTGAAATGCCTTTTGAAAACTACATCTGAAATGCCTATCAGCACCTATATTTGAAATGCCTATCGCAACCACATCAGAAATGCCTATCGGCACCTATATCTGAAATGCCTTTCGGCATTTATATCTGAAATGCCGGTCGACACCTATTATTGAAATGCCTATCGGCACATATATTTTAAATGCCTATCGGCAACTATATCTGATATGCCTATCGGCACCTATATCTGAAATGCCTATCGGCACCTATTTTTGAAATGCCTATCGGAAACTACATCTTTAATGCCTATCGGCACTTATTTTTAAAATGCCAATCGGTAAGTATATCTGAAATGCCTATCGGCACCTATATTTGAAATGCCTATCGGCACCTATTTTTAAAATGCCTATCGGAAACTACATCTGAAATGCCTATCAGCACCTATATTTGAAATGCCAATCGGCAATCATATCTGAAATGCCTATCCACACCTATATTTGAAATACCTATCGGCTTCTATATCTAAAATGCCTATCGGCACCTATTTTTAAAATGCCAATCGGCAACTATATCTGAAATGCCTATCGGCACCTATATCTGAAATGCCTATCGGCACCAACTTTTGAAATGCCTATCGGAAACTCCATCTGAAATGCCTATCAGCACCTATATTTGAAATGCCTATCGGCAACCATATCTGAAATGCCTATCGACATCTATATTTGAAATACCTATCGGCTTCTATATCTGAAATGCCTATCGGTACCTATTTTTAAAATGCCAATCGGTAACTATATCTGAAATGCCTATCGGCACCTATATCTGATATGCCTATCGGCACCGTTTTTTGAAATGCCTATCGGAAACTACATCCGGAATGCCTATCAGCACCTATATTTGAAATGCCTATCGGCAACCATATCTGGAATGCCTATCGGCACCTATATTTGAAATGCCTATCGGCTTCTATATCTGAAATGCTTATCGACACCAATTTTTGAAATGCCTATCGGAAACTACATCTGAAATGCCTATCAGCACCTATATTTGAAATGCCTATCGGCAACCATATCTGGAATGCTCATCGGCACCTATATTTGAAATGGCTATCGGTTTATATATCTGAAATGCCTATCGGCACCTATTTTAAAAATGCCAATCGGCAACTATATCTGAAAGGCCTATCGGCACCTATATCTGAAATGCCTATCGGCACCTATTTTTTAAATGCCTATCGGAAACTACATCTGAAATACCTATCAGCACCTATATTTGAAATGCTTATCGGCAACCATATCTGAAATGCCAATCGACACCTATATTTAAAATCCCTATCGGCTTCTATATCTGAAATGCCTATCGGCACCTATTTTTAAAATGCCAATCGGCAACTATATCTGAAATGCCTATCGGCACCTATATCTGAAATGCCTATCGGCACCAATTTTTGAAATGCCTATCGGAAACTACATCTGAAATGCCTATCAGCACCTATATTTGAAATGCCTATCGGCAACCATATCTGGAATGCTCATCGGCACCTATATTTGAAATGCCTATCAGCTTATATATCTGAAATGCCTATCGGCACCTATTTTTAAAATGCCAATCGGCAACTATATCTGAAATGCCTATTGGCACCTATATCTGAAATGCCTATCGGCACCTATTTTTGAAATGCCTATCGGAAACTACATCTGAAATGCCTATCAGCACCTATATTTGAAATGCCTATCGGCAATTATATCTGAAATGCCTATCGACACCTATATTTGAAATACCTATCGGCTTCTATATCTGAAATTCCTATCGGCACCTATTTTTTAAATGCCAATCGGCAACTAGATCTGAAATGCCTATCGGCACCTATATCTAAAATGCCTATCGGCACCAATTTTTGAAATGCCTATCGGAAACTACATCTGAAATGCCTATCAGCACCTATATTTGAAATGCCTATCGGCAACCATATCTGGAATGCTCATCGGCACCTATATTTGAAATGCCTATCGGCTTATATATCTGAAATGCCTATCGGCACCTATTTTTAAAATGCCAATCGGCAACTATATCTGAAATGCCTATCGGCACCTATATCTTAAATGCCTATCGGCACCTATTTTTGAAATGCCTATCGGAAACTACATCTGAAATGCCTATCAGCACCTATATTTGAAATGCCTATCGGCAATCATATCTGAAATGCCTATCGACACCTATATTTGAAATACCTATCGGCTTCTATATCTGAAATGCCTATCGGCACCTATTTTTAAAATGCCAATCGGCAACTATATCTGAAATGCCTATCGGCACCTATATCTGAAATGCCTATCGGCACCAATTTTTGAAATGCCTATCGGAAACTACATCTGAAATGCCTATCAGCACCTATATTTGAAATGCCTATCGGCAACCATATCTGGAATGCTCATCGGCACCTATATTTGAAATGCCTATCAGCTTATATATCTGAAATGCCTATCGGCACCTATTTTTAAAATGCCAATCGGCAACTATATCTGAAATGCCTATTGGCACCTATATCTGAAATGCCTATCGGCACCTATTTTTGAAATGCCTATCGGAAACTACATCTGAAATGCCTATCAGCACCTATATTTGAAATGCCTATCGGCAATTATATCTGAAATGCCTATCGACACCTATATTTGAAATACCTATCGGCTTCTATATCTGAAATTCCTATCGGCACCTATTTTTTAAATGCCAATCGGCAACTAGATCTGAAATGCCTATCGGCACCTATATCTAAAATGCCTATCGGCACCAATTTTTGAAATGCCTATCGGAAACTACATCTGAAATGCCTATCAGCACCTATATTTGAAATGCCTATCGGCAACCATATCTGGAATGCTCATCGGCACCTATATTTGAAATGCCTATCGGCTTATATATCTGAAATGCCTATCGGCACCTATTTTTAAAATGCCAATCGGCAACTATATCTGAAATGCCTATCGGCACCTATATCTGAAATGCCTATCGGCACCTATTTTTGAAATGCCTATCGGAAACTACATCTGAAATGCCTATCAGCACCTATATTTGAAATGCCTATCGGCAATCATATCTGAACTGCCTATCGACACCTATATTTGAAATACCTATCGGCTTCTATATCTGAAATGCCTATCGGCACCTATTTTTAAAATGCCAATCGGCAACTATATCTGAAATGCTTATCGGCACCTATATCTGAAATGCCTATCGGCACCAATTTTTGAAATGCCTATCGGAAACTACATCTGAAATGCCTATCAGCACCTATATTTGAAATGCCTATCGGCAACCATATCTGGAATGCCTATCGGCACCTATATTTGAAATGCCTATCGGCTTCTATATCTGAAATGCCTATCGGCACCTATTTTTAAAATGCCAATCGGCAACTATATCTGAAATGCCTATCGGCACCTATATCTGAAATGCCTATCGGCACCTATTTTTGAAATGCCTATCGGAAACTACATCTGAAATGCCTATCAGCACCTATATTTGAAAAGCCTATCGGCTACCATATCTGGAATGCCTATCGGCGCCTATATTTGAAATGCCTATCGGCTTCTATATCTGAAATACCTATCGGCGCCTATTTTTAAAATGCCATTAGGCAACTATATCTGAAGTGCCTATCGGCACCTATATCTGAAATGCCTATCGGCACCTATTTTTGAAATGCCTATCGAAAACTACATCTGAAATGCCTATCAGCACCTATATTTGAAATGCCTATCGGCACATATATTTTAAATGCCTATCGGCAACTATATCTGATATGCCTATCGGCACCTATATCTGAAATGCCTATTGGCACCTATTTTTGAAATGCCTATCGGAAACTACATCTAAAATGCCTATCGGCACCCATTTTTAAAATGCCAATCGGTAAGTATATCTGAAATGCCTATCGGCACCTATATCTAAAATGCCTATCGGAACCTATTTTTGAAATGCCTATCGGAAACTACATCTGAAATGACTATTAGCACCTATATTTGAAATGCCTATCGGCAACCATATCTGAAATGCCTATCCACACCTATATTTGAAATACCTATCGGCTTCTATATCTGAAATGCCTATCGGCACCTATTTTTAAAATGCCAATCGGCAACTATATCTTAAATGCCTATCGGCACCTATATCTGAAATGCCTATCGGTACCTATTTTTGAAATGCCTATCGGAAACTACATTTGAAATGATTATCAGCGCTTATATTTGATATGCCTATCGGCAACCATATCTGGAATGCCTATCGGCAACTATATTTGAAATGCCTATCGGCTTCTATATCTGAAATGCCTATCGGCACCTATTTTTAAAATACCAATCGGCAACTATATCTGAAATGCCTATCGGCACCTATATCTGAAATGCCTTTCGGAAACTACATCTGAAATGCCTAAATGCACCTATATTTGAAATGCCTATCTGCAAACATATCTGAAATGCCTATCGACACCTGTATTTGAAATACCTATCGGCTTCTATATCTGAAATGCCTATCGGCATTGTTTTTAAAATGCCAATCGGCAACTATATCTGAAATGCCTATCGGCACCTATTTTTGAAATGCCAATCTTTAAGTATATCTGAAATGCCTATCGGAACCTATATCTAAAATGCCTATCGGAACCTATTTTGGAAATGCCTATCGGAAACTACATCTGAAATGACTATCAGCACCTATATTTGAAATGCCTATCGGCAACCATATCTGATATGCCTATCCACACCTATATTTGAAATACCTATCGGCTTCTATATCTAAAATGCCAATCGGCACCTATTTTTAAAATGCCAATCGGTAAGTATATCTGAAATGCCTATCGGCACCTATATCTAAAATGCCTATCGGAACCTATTTTTGAAATGCCTATCGGAAACTACATCTGAAATGACTATCAGCACCTATATTTGAAATGCCTATCGGCAACCATATCTGAAATGCCTATCCACACCTATATATTTTGAAATACCTATCGGCTTCTATATCTAAAATGCCTATCGGCACCTATTTTTAAAATGCCAATCGGCAACTACATCTGGAATGCCTATCGACTTATATATCTGAAATGCCTATCGGCACCTATTTTTAAAATGCCAATCGGCAACTATATCTGAAATGCTAATCGGCGCCTTTATCTGAAATGCCTATCGGCACCTATTTTTGAAATGCCTATCGGAAACTACATCTGAAATGCCTATCAGCACCTATATTTGAAATGCCTATCGGCAAACATATCTGCAATGCCTATCGACACCTATATTTGAAATCCCTATCGGCATCTATATCTGAAATGCCTATCGGCACCTATTTTTAAAATGCCAATCGGCAACTATATCTGAAATGCCAATCGGCACCTATATCTGAAATGCCTCATCGACACCTATTTTTAAAATGCCAATTGGCAACTATATCTGAAATGCCTATCGGCACCTATATCTGAAATGCCTATTGGTACCTATTTTTGAAATGCCTATCGGAAACTACATCTGAAATGATTATCAGCACTTATATTTGAACTGCCTATCGGCAACCATATCTGGAATGCCTATCGGCACCTATATTTGAAATGCCTATCGGCTTCTATATCTGAAATGCCTATCGGCACCTATTTTTAAAATACCAATCGGCAACTATATCTGAAATGCCTATCGGCACCTATATCTGAAATGCCTATCGGAAACTCCATCTGAAATGCCTATCAGAACCTATATTTGAAATGCCTATCGGCAACCATATCTGGAATGCCTATCGGCACCTATATTTGAAATGCCTATCGGCAACCATATCTGGAATGCCTATCGGCACCTATATTTGAAATGCCTATCGGCTTCTATATCTGAAATGCCTATCGGCACCTATTTTTAAAATGCCAATCGGCAACTATATCTGAAATGCCTATCGGCACCTATATCTGAAATGCCTTTCGGCACTTTTTTTTTGAAATGCCTATCTTAAACTACATCTGAAATGCCTATCAGCACCTATATTTGAAATGCCTATCACCAACCATATCTGAAATGCCTATCGACATCTATATTTGAAATACCTATCGGCTTCTATATCTGAAATGCCTATCGGTACCTATTTTTAAAATGCCAATCGGTAACTATATCTGAAATGCCTATCGGCACCTATATCTGATATGCCTATCGGCACCGTTTTTTGAAATGCCTATCGGAAACTACATCCGGAATGCCTATCAGCACCTATATTTGAAATGCCTATCGGCAACCATATCTGGAATGCCTATCGGCACCTATATTTGAAATGCCTATCGGCTTCTATATCTGAAATGCTTATCGACACCAATTTTTGAAATGCCTATCGGAAACTACATCTGAAATGCCTATCAGCACCTATATTTGAAATGCCTATCGGCAACCATATCTGGAATGCTCATCGGCACCTATATTTGAAATGGCTATCGGTTTATATATCTGAAATGCCTATCGGCACCTATTTTAAAAATGCCAATCGGCAACTATATCTGAAAGGCCTATCGGCACCTATATCTGAAATGCCTATCGGCACCTATTTTTTAAATGCCTATCGGAAACTACATCTGAAATACCTATCAGCACCTATATTTGAAATGCTTATCGGCAACCATATCTGAAATGCCAATCGACACCTATATTTAAAATCCCTATCGGCTTCTATATCTGAAATGCCTATCGGCACCTATTTTTAAAATGCCAATCGGCAACTATATCTGAAATGCCTATCGGCACCTATATCTGAAATGCCTATCGGCACCAATTTTTGAAATGCCTATCGGAAACTACATCTGAAATGCCTATCAGCACCTATATTTGAAATGCCTATCGGCAACCATATCTGGAATGCTCATCGGCACCTATATTTGAAATGCCTATCAGCTTATATATCTGAAATGCCTATCGGCACCTATTTTTAAAATGCCAATCGGCAACTATATCTGAAATGCCTATTGGCACCTATATCTGAAATGCCTATCGGCACCTATTTTTGAAATGCCTATCGGAAACTACATCTGAAATGCCTATCAGCACCTATATTTGAAATGCCTATCGGCAATTATATCTGAAATGCCTATCGACACCTATATTTGAAATGCCTATCGGCTTCTATATCTGAAATTCCTATCGGCACCTATTTTTTAAATGCCAATCGGCAACTAGATCTGAAATGCCTATCGGCACCTATATCTAAAATGCCTATCGGCACCAATTTTTGAAATGCCTATCGGAAACTACATCTGAAATGCCTATCAGCACCTATATTTGAAATGCCTATCGGCAACCATATCTGGAATGCTCATCGGCACCTATATTTGAAATGCCTATCGGCTTATATATCTGAAATGCCTATCGGCACCTATTTTTAAAATGCCAATCGGCAACTATATCTGAAATGCCTATCGGCACCTATATCTTAAATGCCTATCGGCACCTATTTTTGAAATGCCTATCGGAAACTACATCTGAAATGCCTATCAGCACCTATATTTGAAATGCCTATCGGCAATCATATCTGAAATGCCTATCGACACCTATATTTGAAATACCTATCGGCTTCTATATCTGAAATGCCTATCGGCACCTATTTTTAAAATGCCAATCGGCAACTATATCTGAAATGCCTATCGGCACCTATATCTGAAATGCCTATCGGCACCAATTTTTGAAATGCCTATCGGAAACTACATCTGAAATGCCTATCAGCACCTATATTTGAAATGCCTATCGGCAACCATATCTGGAATGCTCATCGGCACCTATATTTGAAATGCCTATCATTTATATATCTGAAATGCCTATCGGCACCTATTTTTAAAATGCCAATCGGCAACTATATCTGAAATGCCTATTGGCACCTATATCTGAAATGCCTATCGGCACCTATTTTTGAAATGCCTATCGGAAACTACATCTGAAATGCCTATCAGCACCTATATTTGAAATGCCTATCGGCAATTATATCTGAAATGCCTATCGACACCTATATTTGAAATACCTATCGGCTTCTATATCTGAAATTCCTATCGGCACCTATTTTTTAAATGCCAATCGGCAACTAGATCTGAAATGCCTATCGGCACCTATATCTAAAATGCCTATCGGCACCAATTTTTGAAATGCCTATCGGAAACTACATCTGAAATGCCTATCAGCACCTATATTTGAAATGCCTATCGGCAACCATATCTGGAATGCTCATCGGCACCTATATTTGAAATGCCTATCGGCTTATATATCTGAAATGCCTATCGGCACCTATTTTTAAAATGCCAATCGGCAACTATATCTGAAATGCCTATCGGCACCTATATCTGAAATGCCTATCGGCACCTATTTTTGAAATGCCTATCGGAAACTACATCTGAAATGCCTATCAGCACCTATATTTGAAATGCCTATCGGCAATCATATCTGAACTGCCTATCGACACCTATATTTGAAATACCTATCGGCTTCTATATCTGAAATGCCTATCGGCACCTATTTTTAAAATGCCAATCGGCAACTATATCTGAAATGCTTATCGGCACCTATATCTGAAATGCCTATCGGCACCAATTTTTGAAATGCCTATCGGAAACTACATCTGAAATGCCTATCAGCACCTATATTTGAAATGCCTATCGGCAACCATATCTGGAATGCCTATCGGCACCTATATTTGAAATGCCTATCGGCTTCTATATCTGAAATGCCTATCGGCACCTATTTTTAAAATGCCAATCGGCAACTATATCTGAAATGCCTATCGGCACCTATATCTGAAATGCCTATCGGCACCTATTTTTGAAATGCCTATCGGAAACTACATCTGAAATGCCTATCAGCACCTATATTTGAAAAGCCTATCGGCTACCATATCTGGAATGCCTATCGGCGCCTATATTTGAAATGCCTATCGGCTTCTATATCTGAAATACCTATCGGCGCCTATTTTTAAAATGCCATTAGGCAACTATATCTGAAGTGCCTATCGGCACCTATATCTGAAATGCCTATCGGCACCTATTTTTGAAATGCCTATCGAAAACCACATCTGAAATGCCTATCAGCACCTATATTTGAAATGCCTATCGGCACATATATTTTAAATGCCTATCGGCAACTATATCTGATATGCCTATCGGCACCTATATCTGAAATGCCTATTGGCACCTATTTTTGAAATGCCTATCGGAAACTACATCTAAAATGCCTATCGGCACCCATTTTTAAAATGCCAATCGGTAAGTATATCTGAAATGCCTATCGGCACCTATATCTAAAATGCCTATCGGAACCTATTTTTGAAATGCCTATCGGAAACTACATCTGAAATGACTATTAGCACCTATATTTGAAATGCCTATCGGCAACCATATCTGAAATGCCTATCCACACCTATATTTGAAATACCTATCGGCTTCTATATCTGAAATGCCTATCGGCACCTATTTTTAAAATGCCAATCGGCAACTATATCTTAAATGCCTATCGGCACCTATATCTGAAATGCCTATCGGTACCTATTTTTGAAATGCCTATCGGAAACTACATTTGAAATGATTATCAGCGCTTATATTTGATATGCCTATCGGCAACCATATCTGGAATGCCTATCGGCAACTATATTTGAAATGCCTATCGGCTTCTATATCTGAAATGCCTATCGGCACCTATTTTTAAAATACCAATCGGCAACTATATCTGAAATGCCTATCGGCACCTATATCTGAAATGCCTTTCGGAAACTACATCTGAAATGCCTATCTGCACCTATATTTGAAATGCCTATCTGCAAACATATCTGAAATGCCTATCGACACCTGTATTTGAAATACCTATCGGCTTCTATATCTGAAATGCCTATCGGCATTGTTTTTAAAATGCCAATCGGCAACTATATCTGAAATGCCTATCGGCACCTATTTTTGAAATGCCAATCTTTAAGTATATCTGAAATGCCTATCGGAACCTATATCTAAAATGCCTATCGGAACCTATTTTGGAAATGCCTATCGGAAACTACATCTGAAATGACTATCAGCACCTATATTTGAAATGCCTATCGGCAACCATATCTGAAATGCCTATCCACACCTATATTTGAAATACCTATCGGCTTCTATATCTAAAATGCCAATCGGCACCTATTTTTAAAATGCCAATCGGTAAGTATATCTGAAATGCCTATCGGCACCTATATCTAAAATGCCTATCGGAACCAATTTTTAAAATGCCTATCGGAAACTACATCTGAAATGACTATCAGCACCTATATTTGAAATGCCTATCGGCAACCATATCTGAAATGCCTATCCACACCTATATATTTTGAAATACCTATCGGCTTCTATATCTAAAATGCCTATCGGCACCTATTTTTAAAATGCCAATCGGCAACTACATCTGGAATGCCTATCGACTTATATATCTGAAATGCCTATCGGCACCTATTTTTAAAATGCCAATCGGCAACTATATCTGAAATGCTAATCGGCGCCTTTATCTGAAATGCCTATCGGCACCTATTTTTGAAATGCCTATCGGAAACTACATCTGAAATGCCTATCAGCACCTATATTTGAAATGCCTATCGGCAAACATATCTGCAATGCCTATCGACAACTATATTTGAAATCCCTATCGGCTTCTATATCTGAAATGCCTATAGGCACCTATTTTTAAAATGCCAATCGGCAACTATATCTGAAATGCCAATCGGCACCTATATCTGAAATGCCTCATCGACACCTATTTTTAAAATGCCAATTGGCAACTATATCTGAAATGCCTATCGGCACCTATATCTGAAATGCCTATTGGTACCTATTTTTGAAATGCCTATCGGAAACTACATCTGAAATGATTATCAGCACTTATATTTGAACTGCCTATCGGCAACCATATCTGGAATGCCTATCGGCACCTATATTTGAAATGCCTATCGGCTTCTATATCTGAAATGCCTATCGGCACCTATTTTTAAAATACCAATCGGCAACTATATCTGAAATGCCTATCGGCACCTATATCTGAAATGCCTATCGGAAACTCCATCTGAAATGCCTATCAGAACCTATATTTGAAATGCCTATCGGCAACCATATCTGGAATGCCTATCGGCACCTATATTTGAAATGCCTATCGGCAACCATATCTGGAATGCCTATCGGCACCTATATTTGAAATGCCTATCGGCTTCTATATCTGAAATGCCTATCGGCACCTATTTTTAAAATGCCAATCGGCAACTATATCTGAAATGCCTATCGGCACCTATATCTGAAATGCCTTTCGGCACTTTTTTTTTGAAATGCCTATCGGAAACTACATCTGAAATGCCTATCAGCACCTATATTTGAAATGCCTATCACCAACCATATCTGAAATGCCTATCGACATCTATATTTGAAATACCTATCGGCTTCTATATCTGAAATGCCTATCGGCACCATTTTTTGAAATGCCTATCGGAAACTAGCTCCGGAATGCCTATCAGCACCTATATTTGAAATGCCTATCGGCAACCATATCTGGAATGCCTATCGGCACCTATATTTGAAATGCCTATCGGCTTCTATATCTGAAATGCCTATCGACACCAATTTTTGAAATGCCTATCGGAAACTACATCTGAAATGCCTATCAGCACCTATATTAGAAATGCCTATCGGCAACCATATCTGGAATGCTCATCGGCACCTATATTTGAAATGCCTATCGGCTTATATATCTGAAATGCCTAACGGCACCTATTTTAAAAATGCCAATCGGCAACTATATCTGAAATGCCTATCGGCACCTATATCTGAAATGCCTATCGGCACTTTTTTTTTGAAATGCCTATCGGAAACTACATCTGAAATGCCTATCAGCACCTATATTTGAAATGCCTATCAGCAACCATATCTGAAATGCCTATCGACATCTATATTTGAAATACCTATCGGCTTCTATATCTGAAATGCCTATCGGCACCTATTTTTAAAATCCCAATCGGCAACTAGATCTGAAATGGCTATCGGCACCTATATCTGAAATGCCTATCGGCACCAATTTTTGAAATGCCTATCGGAAACTACATCTGAAATGCCTATCAGCACCTATATTTGAAATGCCTATCGGCAACCATATCTGGAATGCTCATCGGCACCTATATTTGAAATGCCTATCGGCCTATATATCTGAAATGCCTATCGGCACCTATTTTTAAAATGCCAATCGGCAACTAAATCTGAAATGCCTATTGGCGCCTATATCTGAAATGCCTATCGGCACCTATTTTTGAAATGCCTATCGGAAACTACATCTGAAATGCCTATCAGCACCTATATTTGAAATGCCTATCGGCAATTATATCTGAAATGCCTATCGACACCTATATTTGAAATACCTATCGGCTTCTATATCTGAAATGCCTATCGGCACCTATTTTTTAAATGCCAATCGGCAACTATATCTGAAATGCCTATCGGCACCTATAGCTGAAATGCCTATCGGCACCAATTTTAGAAATGCCTATCGGAAACTACATCTGAAATGCCTATCAGCACCTATATTTGAAATGCCTATCGGCAACCATATCTGGAATGCCTATCGGCGACTATATTTGAAATGCCTATCGGCTTCTATATCTGAAATGCCTATCGGCACCTATTTTTATAATGCCAATCGGCAACTATATCTGAAATGCCTATCGGCACCTATATCTGAAATGCCTATCGGCACCTATTTTAGAAATGCCTATCGGAAACTACATCTGAAATGCCTATCAGCACCTATATCTGAAATGCCTATCGGCACCTATTTTTGAAATGCCTATCGGAAACTACATCTAAAATGCCTATCGGCACCTATTTTTAAAATGCCAATCGGTAAGTATATCTGAAATGCCTATCGGCACCTATATCTAAAACGCCTATCGGAACCTATTTTTGAAATGCCTATCGGAAATTACATCTGAAATGACTATCAGCACCTATATTTGAAATGCCTATCGGCAACCATATCTGAAATGCCTATCCACACCTATATTTGAAATACCTATCGGCTTCTATATCTGAAATGCCTATTGGCACCTATTTTTAAAATGCCAAACGGCAATTATATCTTAAATGCCTATCGGCACCTATATCTGAAATGCCTATCGGTACCTATTTTTGAAATGCCTATCGGAAACTAGATTTGAAATGATTATCAGCGCTTATATTTGATATGCCTATCGGCAACCATATCTGGAATGCCTATCGGCACCTATATTTGAAATGCCTATCGGCTTATAAATCTGAAATGCCTATCGGCACCTATTTTTAAAATACCAATCGGCAACTATATCTGAAATGCCTATCGGCACCTATAACTGAAATGCCTATCAGCATATATTTTTGAAATGCTTTTGGGAAACTACATCTGAAATGCCTATCTGCTCCTATATTTGAAATGCCTATCGGCAACCATATCTGAAATGCCTATCGACACCTATATTTGAAATACCTATCGGCTTCTATACCTGAAATGCCTATCGGCACCTGTTTTTAAAATGCCAATCGGCAACTATATCTGAAATGCCTATCGGCACCTATATCCGAAATGTTTATCGGCATCAATTTTTGAAATGCCTATCGGAAACTACATCTAAAATGCCTATCAGCACCTATATTTGAAATGCCTATCGGCAACTATATCTGCAATGCCTATCGGCAACTCTATTTGAAATACCTATCGGCTTCTATATCTGAAATGCCTATCGGCACCTATTTTTTAAATGCCAATTGGCAACTATATCTGAAATGACTATCGGCACCTATATCTGAAATGCCTATCGGCACCTATTTTTGAAATGCCTATCAAAAACTACATCTGAAATGCCTATCAGCACCTATATTTGAAATGCCTATCGGAAACTACATCTGAAATGCCTATCAGCACCTATATTTGAAATGCCTATCGGCAACCATATCTGGAATGCCTATCGGCACCTATATTTGAAATGCCTATCGGCTTCTATATCCGAAATGCCTATCGGCTCCTATTTTTAGAATGCGAATCGGCAACTATATCTGAAATGCCTATCGGCACCTATATCTGAAATGCCTATCGGCACCTATTTTTGAAATGCCTATCGGAAACTACATCTGAAATGCCTATCAGCACCTATATTTGAAATGCCTATTGGCAACCATATCTGAAATGCCTATCGACACCTATATTTGAAATACCTATCGGCTTCTATATCTGAAATGCCTATCGGTACCTATTTTTAAAATGCCAAACGGTAACTATATCTGAAATGCCTATCGGCACTTATATCTGAAATGCCTATCGGCACCATTTTTTTAAATGCCTATCGGAAACTACATCCGGAATGCCTATCAGCACCTATATTGGAAATGCCTATCGGCAACCATATCTGAAATGCCTATCGGCAACTATATTTGAAATGCCTATCGGCTTCTATATCTGAAATGCCTATCGACACCAATTTTTGAAATGCCTATCGGAAACAACATCTGAAATGCCTATCAGCACCTATATTTGAAATGCCTATCGGCAACCATATCTGGAATGCCTATCGGCAACTATATTTGAAATGCCTATCGGCTTCTATATCTGAAATGCCTATCGACACCAATTTTTGAAATGCCTATCGGAAACTACATCTGAAATGCCTATCAGCACCTATATTTGAAATGCCTATCGGCAACCATATCTGGAATGCTCATCGGCACCTATATTTGAAATGCCTATCGGCTTATATATCTGAAATGCCTATCGGCACCTATTTTTAAAATGCCAATTGGCAACTATATCTGAAATGCCTATCGGCACCTATATCTGAAATGCCAATCGGCACCTATTTTTGAAATGCCTATCGGAAACTACATTTGAAATGCCTATCAGCACCTATATTTGAAATGCTTATCGGCAAACATATCTGAAATGCCTATCGGCACCTATTTTTAAAATGCCAATCGGCAACTATATCTGAAATGCCTATCGGCACCTATATTTGAAATGCTTATCGGCACCTATTTTTTAAATGCCTATCGGAAACTACATCTGAAATGCCTATCAGCACCTATATTTGAAATGCCTATCGGCAATCATATCTGAAATGCCTATCGACACCTATATTTGAAATACCTATCGGCTTCTATATCTGAAATGCCTATCGGCACCTATTTTTAAAATGCCAATCGGCAACTATATCTGAAATGCCTATCGGCACCTATATCTGAAATGCCTATCGGCACCAATTTTTGAAATGCCTATCGGAAACTACATCTGAAATGCCTATCAGCACCTATATTTGAAATGCCTATCGGCAACCATATCTGGAATGCCTATCGGCACCTATATTTGAAATGCCTATCGGCTTCTATATCTGAAATGCCTTTCGGCACCTATTTTTAAAATGCCAATCGGCAACTATATCTGAAATGCCTATCGGCACCTATATCTGAAATGCCTATCGGCACCTATTTTTGAAATGCCTATCGGAAACTACATCTGAAATGCCTATCAGCACCTATATTTGAAATGCCTATCGGCAACCATATCTATAATGCCTATCGGCGCCTATATTTGAAATGCCTATCGGCTTCTATATCTGAAATACCTATCGGCGCCTATTTTTAAAATGCCAATCGGCAACTATATCTGAAGTGCCTATCGGCACCTATATCTGAAAAACCTATCGGCACCTATTTTTGAAATGCCTTTTGAAAACTACATCTGAAATGCCTATCAGCACCTATATTTGAAATGCCTATCGCAACCACATCAGAAATGCCTATCGGCACCTATATCTGAAATGCCTTTCGGCATTTATATCTGAAATGCCGGTCGACACCTATTATTGAAATGCCTATCGGCACATATATTTTAAATGCCTATCGGCAACTATATCTGATATGCCTATCGGCACCTATATCTGAAATGCCTATCGGCACCTATTTTTGAAATGCCTATCGGAAACTACATCTTTAATGCCTATCGGCACTTATTTTTAAAATGCCAATCGGTAAGTATATCTGAAATGCCTATCGGCACCTATATTTGAAATGCCTATCGGCACCTATTTTTAAAATGCCTATCGGAAACTACATCTGAAATGCCTATCAGCACCTATATTTGAAATGCCAATCGGCAATCATATCTGAAATGCCTATCCACACCTATATTTGAAATACCTATCGGCTTCTATATCTAAAATGCCTATCGGCACCTATTTTTAAAATGCCAATCGGCAACTATATCTGAAATGCCTATCGGCACCTATATCTGAAATGCCTATCGGCACCAACTTTTGAAATGCCTATCGGAAACTCCATCTGAAATGCCTATCAGCACCTATATTTGAAATGCCTATCGGCAACCATATCTGGAATGCCTATCGGCACCTATATTTGAAATGCCTATCGGGTTCTATATCTGAAATGCCTATCGACACCTATTTTTAAAATGCCAATTGGCAACTATATCTGAAATGCCTATCGGCACCTATATCTGAAATGCCTATCGGTACCTATTTTTGAAATGCCTATCGGAAACTACATCTGAAATGATTATCAGCACTTATATTTGAAATGCCTATCGGCAACCATATCTGGAATGCCTATCGGCACCTATATTTGAAATGCCTATCGGCTTCTATATCTGAAATGCCTATCGGCACCTATTTTTAAAATGCCAATCGGCAACTATATCTGAAATGCCTATCGGCACCTATATCTGAAATGCCTATCGGCACCAACTTTTGAAATGCCTATCGGAAACTCCATCTGAAATGCCTATCAGCACCTATATTTGAAATGCCTATCGGCAACCATATCTGAAATGCCTATCGACATCTATATTTGAAATACCTATCGGCTTCTATATCTGAAATGCCTATCGGTACCTATTTTTAAAATGCCAATCGGTAACTATATCTGAAATGTCTATCGGCACCTATATCTGATATGCCTATCGGCACCGTTTTTTGAAATGCCTATCGGAAACTACATCCGGAATGCCTATCAGCACCTATATTTGAAATGCCTATCGGCAACCATATCTGGAATGCCTATCGGCACCTATATTTGAAATGCCTATCGGCTTCTATATCTGAAATGCTTATCGACACCAATTTTTGAAATGCCTATCGGAAACTACATCTGAAATGCCTATCAGCACCTATATTTGAAATGCCTATCGGCAACCATATCTGGAATGCTCATCGGCACCTATATTTGAAATGGCTATCGGTTTATATATCTGAAATGCCTATCGGCACCTATTTTAAAAATGCCAATCGGCAACTATATCTGAAAGGCCTATCGGCACCTATATCTGAAATGCCTATCGGCACCTATTTTTTAAATGCCTATCGGAAACTACATCTGAAATACCTATCAGCACCTATATTTGAAATGCTTATCGGCAACCATATCTGAAATGCCAATCGACACCTATATTTAAAATCCCTATCGGCTTCTATATCTGAAATGCCTATCGGCACCTATTTTTAAAATGCCAATCGGCAACTATATCTGAAATGCCTATCGGCACCTATATCTGAAATGCCTATCGGCACCAATTTTTGAAATGCCTATCGGAAACTACATCTGAAATGCCTATCAGCACCTATATTTGAAATGCCTATCGGCAACCATATCTGGAATGCTCATCGGCACCTATATTTGAAATGCCTATCAGCTTATATATCTGAAATGCCTATCGACACCTATTTTTAAAATGCCAATCGGCAACTATATCTGAAATGCCTATTGGCACTTATATCTGAAATGCCTATCGGCACCTATTTTTGAAATGCCTATCGGAAACTACATCTGAAATGCCTATCAGCACCTATATTTGAAATGCCTATCGGCAATTATATCTGAAATGCCTATCGACACCTATATTTGAAATACCTATCGGCTTCTATATCTGAAATTCCTATCGGCACCTATTTTTTAAATGCCAATCGGCAACTAGATCTGAAATGCCTATCGGCACCTATATCTAAAATGCCTATCGGCACCAATTTTTGAAATGCCTATCGGAAACTACATCTGAAATGCCTATCAGCACCTATATTTGAAATGCCTATCGGCAACCATATCTGGAATGCTCATCGGCACCTATATTTGAAATGCCTATCGGCTTATATATCTGAAATGCCTATCGGCACCTATTTTTAAAATGCCAATCGGCAACTATATCTGAAATGCCTATCGGCACCTATATCTGAAATGCCTATCGGCACCTATTTTTGAAATGCCTATCGGAAACTACATCTGAAATGCCTATAAGCACCTATATTTGAAATGCCTATCGGCAATCATATCTGAAATGCCTATCGACACCTATATTTGAAATACCTATCGGCTTCTATATCTGAAATGCCTATCGGCACCTATTTTTAAAATGCCAATCGGCAACTATATCTGAAATGCTTATCGGCACCTATATCTGAAATGCCTATCGGCACCAATTTTTGAAATGCCTATCGGAAACTACATCTGAAATGCCTATCAGCACCTATATTTGAAATGCCTATCGGCAACCATATCTGGAATGCCTATCGGCACCTATATTTGAAATGCCTATCGGCTTCTATATCTGAAATGCCTATCGGCGTCTATTTTTAAAATGCCAATCGGCAACTATATCTGAAATGCCTATCGGCACCTATATCTGAAATGCCTATCGGCACCTATTTTTGAAATGCCTATCGGAAACTACATCTGAAATGCCTATCAGCACCTATATTTGAAAAGCCTATCGGCTACCATATCTGGAATGCCTATCGGCGCCTATATTTGAAATGCCTATCGGCTTCTATATCTGAAATACCTATCGGCGCCTATTTTTAAAATGCCATTAGGCAACTATATCTGAAGTGCCTATCGGCACCTATATCTGAAATGCCTATCGGCACCTATTTTTGAAATGCCTATCGAAAACTACATCTGAAATGCCTATCAGCACCTATATTTGAAATGCCTATCGGCACATATATTTTAAATGCCTATCGGCAACTATATCTGATATGCCTATCGGCACCTCTATCTGAAATGCCTATTGGCACCTATTTTTGAAATGCCTATCGGAAACTACATCTAAAATGCCTATCGGCACCCATTTTTAAAATGCCAATCGGTAAGTATATCTGAAATGCCTATCGGCACCTATATCTAAAATGCCTATCGGAACCTTTTTTTGAAATGCCTATCGGAAACTACATCTGAAATGACTATTAGCACCTATATTTGAAATGCCTATCGGCAACCATATCTGAAATGCCTATCCACACCTATATTTGAAATACCTATCGGCTTCTATATCTGAAATGCCTATCGGCACCTATTTTTAAAATGCCAATCGGCAACTATATCTTAAATGCCTATCGGCACCTATATCTGAAATGCCTATCGGTACCTATTTTTGAAATGCCTATCGGAAACTACATTTGAAATGATTATCAGCGCTTATATTTGATATGCCTATCGGCAACCATATCTGGAATGCCTATCGGCAACTATATTTGAAATGCCTATCGGCTTCTATATCTGAAATGCCTATCGGCACCTATTTTTAAAATACCAATCGGCAACTATATCTGAAATGCCTATCGGCACCTATATCTGAAATGCCTTTCGGAAACTACATCTGAAATGCCTATCTGCTCCTATATTTGAAATGCCTATCTGCAAACATATCTGAAATGCCTATCGACACCTGTATTTGAAATACCTATCGGCTTCTATATCTGAAATGCCTATCGGCATTGTTTTTAAAATGCCAATCGGCAACTCTATCTGAAATGCCTATCGGCACCTATATCCGAAATGCCTATCGGCATCAATTTTTGAAATGCCTATCGGAAACTACATCTAAAATGCCTATCAGCACCTATATTTGAAATGCCTATCGGCAACAATATCTGGAATGCCTATCGGCACCTATATTTGAAATGCCTATCGGCTTCTATATCTGAAATGCCTATCGGCACCTATTTTTAAAATGCCAATCGGCAACTATATCTGAAATGCCTATCGGCACCTATATCTGAAATGCCTATCGGCACATATTTTTGAAATGCCTATCGGAAACTACATCTGAAATGCCTATCAGCACCTATATTTGAAATGCCTATCGGCAACCATATCTAAAATGCCTATCGACACCTATATTTGAAATACCTATCGGCTTCTATATCTGAAATGCCTATCGGCACCTATTTTTAAAATGCCAATCGGTAACTATATCTGAAATGCCTATCGGCACCTATATCTGAAATGCCTATCGGCATCATTTTTTGAAATGTCTATCGGAAACTACATCCGGAATGCCTATCAGCACCTATATTTGAAATGCCTATCGGCAACCATATCTGGAATGCCTATCGGCACCTATAATTGAAATGCCTATCGGCTTTTATATCTGAAATGCCTATCGACACCTATTTTTAAAATGCCAATCGGCAACTATATCTGAAATGCCTATCGGCACCTATATCTGAAATGCCTATCGGCACCTATTTTTGAAATGCCTATCGGAAACTACATCTGAAATGCCTATCAGCACCTATATTTGAAATGCTTATCGGCAACCATATCTGAAATGCCTATCGACACCTATATTTGAAATCCCTATCGGCTTCTATATCTAAAATGCCTATCGGCACCTATTTTTAAAATGCCAATCGGCAACTAAATCTGAAATGCCTATCGGCACCTATATCTGAAATGCCTATCGGCACCTATTTTTGAAATGCCTATCGGAAACTACATCTGAAATGCCAATCAGCACCTATATTTGAAATGCCTATCGGCAACAATATCTGGAATGCCTATCGGCGCCTATATTTGAAATGCTTATCGGCTTCTATATCTGAAATGCCTATCGGCACCTATTTTTGAAATGCCAATCTTTAAGTATATCTAAAATGCCTATCGGCACCTATATCTAAAATGCCTATCGGAACTTATTTTTGAAATGCCTATCGGAAACTACATCTGAAATGACTATCAGCACCTATATTTGAAATGCCTATCGGCAACCATATCTGAAATGCCTATCCACACCTATATTTGAAATACCTATCGGCTTCTATATCTAAAATGCCTATCGGCACCTATTTTTAAAATGCCAATCGGCAACTATATCTGAAATGCCTATCGGCACCTATATCTGAAATGCCTATCGGCACCTATTTTTGAAATGCCTATCGGAAACTACATCTGAAATGCCTATCAGCACCTATATTTGAAAAGCCTATCGGCTACCATATCTGGAATGCCTATCGGCGCCTATATTTGAAATGCCTATCGGCTTCTATATCTGAAATACCTATCGGCGCCTATTTTTAAAATGCCATTAGGCAACTATATCTGAAGTGCCTATCGGCACCTATATCTGAAATGCCTATCGGCACCTATTTTTGAAATGCCTATCGAAAACTACATCTGAAATGCCTATCAGCACCTATATTTGAAATGCCTATCGGCACATATATTTTAAATGCCTATCGGCAACTATATCTGATATGCCTATCGGCACCTATATCTGAAATGCCTATTGGCACCTATTTTTGAAATGCCTATCGGAAACTACATCTAAAATGCCTATCGGCACCCATTTTTAAAATGCCAATCGGTAAGTATATCTGAAATGCCTATCGGCACCTATATCTAAAATGCCTATCGGAACCTATTTTTGAAATGCCTATCGGAAACTACATCTGAAATGACTATTAGCACCTATATTTGAAATGCCTATCGGCAACCATATCTGAAATGCCTATCCACACCTATATTTGAAATACCTATCGGCTTCTATATCTGAAATGCCTATCGGCACCTATTTTTAAAATGCCAATCGGCAACTATATCTTAAATGCCTATCGGCACCTATATCTGAAATGCCTATCGGTACCTATTTTTGAAATGCCTATCGGAAACTACATTTGAAATGATTATCAGCGCTTATATTTGATATGCCTATCGGCAACCATATCTGGAATGCCTATCGGCAACTATATTTGAAATGCCTATCGGCTTCTATATCTGAAATGCCTATCGGCACCTATTTTTAAAATACCAATCGGCAACTATATCTGAAATGCCTATCGGCACCTATATCTGAAATGCCTTTCGGAAACTACATCTGAAATGCCTATCTGCACCTATATTTGAAATGCCTATCTGCAAACATATCTGAAATGCCTATCGACACCTGTATTTGAAATACCTATCGGCTTCTATATCTGAAATGCCTATCGGCATTGTTTTTAAAATGCCAATCGGCAACTATATCTGAAATGCCTATCGGCACCTATTTTTGAAATGCCAATCTTTAAGTATATCTGAAATGCCTATCGGAACCTATATCTAAAATGCCTATCGGAACCTATTTTGGAAATGCCTATCGGAAACTACATCTGAAATGACTATCAGCACCTATATTTGAAATGCCTATCGGCAACCATATCTGATATGCCTATCCACACCTATATTTGAAATACCTATCGGCTTCTATATCTAAAATGCCAATCGGCACCTATTTTTAAAATGCCAATCGGTAAGTATATCTGAAATGCCTATCGGCACCTATATCTAAAATGCCTATCGGAACCTATTTTTGAAATGCCTATCGGAAACTACATCTGAAATGACTATCAGCACCTATATTTGAAATGCCTATCGGCAACCATATCTGAAATGCCTATCCACACCTATATATTTTGAAATACCTATCGGCTTCTATATCTAAAATGCCTATCGGCACCTATTTTTAAAATGCCAATCGGCAACTACATCTGGAATGCCTATCGACTTATATATCTGAAATGCCTATCGGCACCTATTTTTAAAATGCCAATCGGCAACTATATCTGAAATGCTAATCGGCGCCTTTATCTGAAATGCCTATCGGCACCTATTTTTGAAATGCCTATCGGAAACTACATCTGAAATGCCTATCAGCACCTATATTTGAAATGCCTATCGGCAAACATATCTGCAATGCCTATCGACACCTATATTTGAAATCCCTATCGGCATCTATATCTGAAATGCCTATCGGCACCTATTTTTAAAATGCCAATCGGCAACTATATCTGAAATGCCAATCGGCACCTATATCTGAAATGCCTCATCGACACCTATTTTTAAAATGCCAATTGGCAACTATATCTGAAATGCCTATCGGCACCTATATCTGAAATGCCTATTGGTACCTATTTTTGAAATGCCTATCGGAAACTACATCTGAAATGATTATCAGCACTTATATTTGAACTGCCTATCGGCAACCATATCTGGAATGCCTATCGGCACCTATATTTGAAATGCCTATCGGCTTCTATATCTGAAATGCCTATCGGCACCTATTTTTAAAATACCAATCGGCAACTATATCTGAAATGCCTATCGGCACCTATATCTGAAATGCCTATCGGAAACTCCATCTGAAATGCCTATCAGAACCTATATTTGAAATGCCTATCGGCAACCATATCTGGAATGCCTATCGGCACCTATATTTGAAATGCCTATCGGCAACCATATCTGGAATGCCTATCGGCACCTATATTTGAAATGCCTATCGGCTTCTATATCTGAAATGCCTATCGGCACCTATTTTTAAAATGCCAATCGGCAACTATATCTGAAATGCCTATCGGCACCTATATCTGAAATGCCTTTCGGCACTTTTTTTTTGAAATGCCTATCGGAAACTACATCTGAAATGCCTATCAGCACCTATATTTGAAATGCCTATCACCAACCATATCTGAAATGCCTATCGACATCTATATTTGAAATACCTATCGGCTTCTATATCTGAAATGCCTATCGGTACCTATTTTTAAAATGCCAATCGGTAACTATATCTGAAATGCCTATCGGCACCTATATCTGATATGCCTATCGGCACCGTTTTTTGAAATGCCTATCGGAAACTACATCCGGAATGCCTATCAGCACCTATATTTGAAATGCCTATCGGCAACCATATCTGGAATGCCTATCGGCACCTATATTTGAAATGCCTATCGGCTTCTATATCTGAAATGCTTATCGACACCAATTTTTGAAATGCCTATCGGAAACTACATCTGAAATGCCTATCAGCACCTATATTTGAAATGCCTATCGGCAACCATATCTGGAATGCTCATCGGCACCTATATTTGAAATGGCTATCGGTTTATATATCTGAAATGCCTATCGGCACCTATTTTAAAAATGCCAATCGGCAACTATATCTGAAAGGCCTATCGGCACCTATATCTGAAATGCCTATCGGCACCTATTTTTTAAATGCCTATCGGAAACTACATCTGAAATACCTATCAGCACCTATATTTGAAATGCTTATCGGCAACCATATCTGAAATGCCAATCGACACCTATATTTAAAATCCCTATCGGCTTCTATATCTGAAATGCCTATCGGCACCTATTTTTAAAATGCCAATCGGCAACTATATCTGAAATGCCTATCGGCACCTATATCTGAAATGCCTATCGGCACCAATTTTTGAAATGCCTATCGGAAACTACATCTGAAATGCCTATCAGCACCTATATTTGAAATGCCTATCGGCAACCATATCTGGAATGCTCATCGGCACCTATATTTGAAATGCCTATCAGCTTATATATCTGAAATGCCTATCGGCACCTATTTTTAAAATGCCAATCGGCAACTATATCTGAAATGCCTATTGGCACCTATATCTGAAATGCCTATCGGCACCTATTTTTGAAATGCCTATCGGAAACTACATCTGAAATGCCTATCAGCACCTATATTTGAAATGCCTATCGGCAATTATATCTGAAATGCCTATCGACACCTATATTTGAAATACCTATCGGCTTCTATATCTGAAATTCCTATCGGCACCTATTTTTTAAATGCCAATCGGCAACTAGATCTGAAATGCCTATCGGCACCTATATCTAAAATGCCTATCGGCACCAATTTTTGAAATGCCTATCGGAAACTACATCTGAAATGCCTATCAGCACCTATATTTGAAATGCCTATCGGCAACCATATCTGGAATGCTCATCGGCACCTATATTTGAAATGCCTATCGGCTTATATATCTGAAATGCCTATCGGCACCTATTTTTAAAATGCCAATCGGCAACTATATCTGAAATGCCTATCGGCACCTATATCTTAAATGCCTATCGGCACCTATTTTTGAAATGCCTATCGGAAACTACATCTGAAATGCCTATCAGCACCTATATTTGAAATGCCTATCGGCAATCATATCTGAAATGCCTATCGACACCTATATTTGAAATACCTATCGGCTTCTATATCTGAAATGCCTATCGGCACCTATTTTTAAAATGCCAATCGGCAACTATATCTGAAATGCCTATCGGCACCTATATCTGAAATGCCTATCGGCACCAATTTTTGAAATGCCTATCGGAAACTACATCTGAAATGCCTATCAGCACCTATATTTGAAATGCCTATCGGCAACCATATCTGGAATGCTCATCGGCACCTATATTTGAAATGCCTATCAGCTTATATATCTGAAATGCCTATCGGCACCTATTTTTAAAATGCCAATCGGCAACTATATCTGAAATGCCTATTGGCACCTATATCTGAAATGCCTATCGGCACCTATTTTTGAAATGCCTATCGGAAACTACATCTGAAATGCCTATCAGCACCTATATTTGAAATGCCTATCGGCAATTATATCTGAAATGCCTATCGACACCTATATTTGAAATACCTATCGGCTTCTATATCTGAAATTCCTATCGGCACCTATTTTTTAAATGCCAATCGGCAACTAGATCTGAAATGCCTATCGGCACCTATATCTAAAATGCCTATCGGCACCAATTTTTGAAATGCCTATCGGAAACTACATCTGAAATGCCTATCAGCACCTATATTTGAAATGCCTATCGGCAACCATATCTGGAATGCTCATCGGCACCTATATTTGAAATGCCTATCGGCTTATATATCTGAAATGCCTATCGGCACCTATTTTTAAAATGCCAATCGGCAACTATATCTGAAATGCCTATCGGCACCTATATCTGAAATGCCTATCGGCACCTATTTTTGAAATGCCTATCGGAAACTACATCTGAAATGCCTATCAGCACCTATATTTGAAATGCCTATCGGCAATCATATCTGAACTGCCTATCGACACCTATATTTGAAATACCTATCGGCTTCTATATCTGAAATGCCTATCGGCACCTATTTTTAAAATGCCAATCGGCAACTATATCTGAAATGCTTATCGGCACCTATATCTGAAATGCCTATCGGCACCAATTTTTGAAATGCCTATCGGAAACTACATCTGAAATGCCTATCAGCACCTATATTTGAAATGCCTATCGGCAACCATATCTGGAATGCCTATCGGCACCTATATTTGAAATGCCTATCGGCTTCTATATCTGAAATGCCTATCGGCACCTATTTTTAAAATGCCAATCGGCAACTATATCTGAAATGCCTATCGGCACCTATATCTGAAATGCCTATCGGCACCTATTTTTGAAATGCCTATCGGAAACTACATCTGAAATGCCTATCAGCACCTATATTTGAAAAGCCTATCGGCTACCATATCTGGAATGCCTATCGGCGCCTATATTTGAAATGCCTATCGGCTTCTATATCTGAAATACCTATCGGCGCCTATTTTTAAAATGCCATTAGGCAACTATATCTGAAGTGCCTATCGGCACCTATATCTGAAATGCCTATCGGCACCTATTTTTGAAATGCCTATCGAAAACCACATCTGAAATGCCTATCAGCACCTATATTTGAAATGCCTATCGGCACATATATTTTAAATGCCTATCGGCAACTATATCTGATATGCCTATCGGCACCTATATCTGAAATGCCTATTGGCACCTATTTTTGAAATGCCTATCGGAAACTACATCTAAAATGCCTATCGGCACCCATTTTTAAAATGCCAATCGGTAAGTATATCTGAAATGCCTATCGGCACCTATATCTAAAATGCCTATCGGAACCTATTTTTGAAATGCCTATCGGAAACTACATCTGAAATGACTATTAGCACCTATATTTGAAATGCCTATCGGCAACCATATCTGAAATGCCTATCCACACCTATATTTGAAATACCTATCGGCTTCTATATCTGAAATGCCTATCGGCACCTATTTTTAAAATGCCAATCGGCAACTATATCTTAAATGCCTATCGGCACCTATATCTGAAATGCCTATCGGTACCTATTTTTGAAATGCCTATCGGAAACTACATTTGAAATGATTATCAGCGCTTATATTTGATATGCCTATCGGCAACCATATCTGGAATGCCTATCGGCAACTATATTTGAAATGCCTATCGGCTTCTATATCTGAAATGCCTATCGGCACCTATTTTTAAAATACCAATCGGCAACTATATCTGAAATGCCTATCGGCACCTATATCTGAAATGCCTTTCGGAAACTACATCTGAAATGCCTATCTGCACCTATATTTGAAATGCCTATCTGCAAACATATCTGAAATGCCTATCGACACCTGTATTTGAAATACCTATCGGCTTCTATATCTGAAATGCCTATCGGCATTGTTTTTAAAATGCCAATCGGCAACTATATCTGAAATGCCTATCGGCACCTATTTTTGAAATGCCAATCTTTAAGTATATCTGAAATGCCTATCGGAACCTATATCTAAAATGCCTATCGGAACCTATTTTGGAAATGCCTATCGGAAACTACATCTGAAATGACTATCAGCACCTATATTTGAAATGCCTATCGGCAACCATATCTGAAATGCCTATCCACACCTATATTTGAAATACCTATCGGCTTCTATATCTAAAATGCCAATCGGCACCTATTTTTAAAATGCCAATCGGTAAGTATATCTGAAATGCCTATCGGCACCTATATCTAAAATGCCTATCGGAACCAATTTTTGAAATGCCTATCGGAAACTACATCTGAAATGACTATCAGCACCTATATTTGAAATGCCTATCGGCAACCATATCTGAAATGCCTATCCACACCTATATATTTTGAAATACCTATCGGCTTCTATATCTAAAATGCCTATCGGCACCTATTTTTAAAATGCCAATCGGCAACTACATCTGGAATGCCTATCGACTTATATATCTGAAATGCCTATCGGCACCTATTTTTAAAATGCCAATCGGCAACTATATCTGAAATGCTAATCGGCGCCTTTATCTGAAATGCCTATCGGCACCTATTTTTGAAATGCCTATCGGAAACTACATCTGAAATGCCTATCAGCACCTATATTTGAAATGCCTATCGGCAAACATATCTGCAATGCCTATCGACACCTATATTTGAAATCCCTATCGGCTTCTATATCTGAAATGCCTATCGGCACCTATTTTTAAAATGCCAATCGGCAACTATATCTGAAATGCCAATCGGCACCTATATCTGAAATGCCTCATCGACACCTATTTTTAAAATGCCAATTGGCAACTATATCTGAAATGCCTATCGGCACCTATATCTGAAATGCCTATTGGTACCTATTTTTGAAATGCCTATCGGAAACTACATCTGAAATGATTATCAGCACTTATATTTGAACTGCCTATCGGCAACCATATCTGGAATGCCTATCGGCACCTATATTTGAAATGCCTATCGGCTTCTATATCTGAAATGCCTATCGGCACCTATTTTTAAAATACCAATCGGCAACTATATCTGAAATGCCTATCGGCACCTATATCTGAAATGCCTATCGGAAACTCCATCTGAAATGCCTATCAGAACCTATATTTGAAATGCCTATCGGCAACCATATCTGGAATGCCTATCGGCACCTATATTTGAAATGCCTATCGGCAACCATATCTGGAATGCCTATCGGCACCTATATTTGAAATGCCTATCGGCTTCTATATCTGAAATGCCTATCGGCACCTATTTTTAAAATGCCAATCGGCAACTATATCTGAAATGCCTATCGGCACCTATATCTGAAATGCCTTTCGGCACTTTTTTTTTGAAATGCCTATCGGAAACTACATCTGAAATGCCTATCAGCACCTATATTTGAAATGCCTATCACCAACCATATCTGAAATGCCTATCGACATCTATATTTGAAATACCTATCGGCTTCTATATCTGAAATGCCTATCGGCACCATTTTTTGAAATGCCTATCGGAAACTAGCTCCGGAATGCCTATCAGCACCTATATTTGAAATGCCTATCGGCAACCATATCTGGAATGCCTATCGGCACCTATATTTGAAATGCCTATCGGCTTCTATATCTGAAATGCCTATCGACACCAATTTTTGAAATGCCTATCGGAAACTACATCTGAAATGCCTATCAGCACCTATATTAGAAATGCCTATCGGCAACCATATCTGGAATGCTCATCGGCACCTATATTTGAAATGCCTATCGGCTTATATATCTGAAATGCCTAACGGCACCTATTTTAAAAATGCCAATCGGCAACTATATCTGAAATGCCTATCGGCACCTATATCTGAAATGCCTATCGGCACTTTTTTTTTGAAATGCCTATCGGAAACTACATCTGAAATGCCTATCAGCACCTATATTTGAAATGCCTATCAGCAACCATATCTGAAATGCCTATCGACATCTATATTTGAAATACCTATCGGCTTCTATATCTGAAATGCCTATCGGCACCTATTTTTAAAATCCCAATCGGCAACTAGATCTGAAATGGCTATCGGCACCTATATCTGAAATGCCTATCGGCACCAATTTTTGAAATGCCTATCGGAAACTACATCTGAAATGCCTATCAGCACCTATATTTGAAATGCCTATCGGCAACCATATCTGGAATGCTCATCGGCACCTATATTTGAAATGCCTATCGGCCTATATATCTGAAATGCCTATCGGCACCTATTTTTAAAATGCCAATCGGCAACTAAATCTGAAATGCCTATTGGCGCCTATATCTGAAATGCCTATCGGCACCTATTTTTGAAATGCCTATCGGAAACTACATCTGAAATGCCTATCAGCACCTATATTTGAAATGCCTATCGGCAATTATATCTGAAATGCCTATCGACACCTATATTTGAAATACCTATCGGCTTCTATATCTGAAATGCCTATCGGCACCTATTTTTTAAATGCCAATCGGCAACTATATCTGAAATGCCTATCGGCACCTATAGCTGAAATGCCTATCGGCACCAATTTTAGAAATGCCTATCGGAAACTACATCTGAAATGCCTATCAGCACCTATATTTGAAATGCCTATCGGCAACCATATCTGGAATGCCTATCGGCGACTATATTTGAAATGCCTATCGGCTTCTATATCTGAAATGCCTATCGGCACCTATTTTTATAATGCCAATCGGCAACTATATCTGAAATGCCTATCGGCACCTATATCTGAAATGCCTATCGGCACCTATTTTAGAAATGCCTATCGGAAACTACATCTGAAATGCCTATCAGCACCTATATCTGAAATGCCTATCGGCACCTATTTTTGAAATGCCTATCGGAAACTACATCTAAAATGCCTATCGGCACCTATTTTTAAAATGCCAATCGGTAAGTATATCTGAAATGCCTATCGGCACCTATATCTAAAACGCCTATCGGAACCTATTTTTGAAATGCCTATCGGAAATTACATCTGAAATGACTATCAGCACCTATATTTGAAATGCCTATCGGCAACCATATCTGAAATGCCTATCCACACCTATATTTGAAATACCTATCGGCTTCTATATCTGAAATGCCTATTGGCACCTATTTTTAAAATGCCAAACGGCAATTATATCTTAAATGCCTATCGGCACCTATATCTGAAATGCCTATCGGTACCTATTTTTGAAATGCCTATCGGAAACTAGATTTGAAATGATTATCAGCGCTTATATTTGATATGCCTATCGGCAACCATATCTGGAATGCCTATCGGCACCTATATTTGAAATGCCTATCGGCTTATAAATCTGAAATGCCTATCGGCACCTATTTTTAAAATACCAATCGGCAACTATATCTGAAATGCCTATCGGCACCTATAACTGAAATGCCTATCAGCATATATTTTTGAAATGCTTTTGGGAAACTACATCTGAAATGCCTATCTGCTCCTATATTTGAAATGCCTATCGGCAACCATATCTGAAATGCCTATCGACACCTATATTTGAAATACCTATCGGCTTCTATACCTGAAATGCCTATCGGCACCTGTTTTTAAAATGCCAATCGGCAACTATATCTGAAATGCCTATCGGCACCTATATCCGAAATGTTTATCGGCATCAATTTTTGAAATGCCTATCGGAAACTACATCTAAAATGCCTATCAGCACCTATATTTGAAATGCCTATCGGCAACTATATCTGCAATGCCTATCGGCAACTCTATTTGAAATACCTATCGGCTTCTATATCTGAAATGCCTATCGGCACCTATTTTTTAAATGCCAATTGGCAACTATATCTGAAATGACTATCGGCACCTATATCTGAAATGCCTATCGGCACCTATTTTTGAAATGCCTATCAAAAACTACATCTGAAATGCCTATCAGCACCTATATTTGAAATGCCTATCGGAAACTACATCTGAAATGCCTATCAGCACCTATATTTGAAATGCCTATCGGCAACCATATCTGGAATGCCTATCGGCACCTATATTTGAAATGCCTATCGGCTTCTATATCCGAAATGCCTATCGGCTCCTATTTTTAGAATGCGAATCGGCAACTATATCTGAAATGCCTATCGGCACCTATATCTGAAATGCCTATCGGCACCTATTTTTGAAATGCCTATCGGAAACTACATCTGAAATGCCTATCAGCACCTATATTTGAAATGCCTATTGGCAACCATATCTGAAATGCCTATCGACACCTATATTTGAAATACCTATCGGCTTCTATATCTGAAATGCCTATCGGTACCTATTTTTAAAATGCCAAACGGTAACTATATCTGAAATGCCTATCGGCACTTATATCTGAAATGCCTATCGGCACCATTTTTTTAAATGCCTATCGGAAACTACATCCGGAATGCCTATCAGCACCTATATTGGAAATGCCTATCGGCAACCATATCTGAAATGCCTATCGGCAACTATATTTGAAATGCCTATCGGCTTCTATATCTGAAATGCCTATCGACACCAATTTTTGAAATGCCTATCGGAAACAACATCTGAAATGCCTATCAGCACCTATATTTGAAATGCCTATCGGCAACCATATCTGGAATGCCTATCGGCAACTATATTTGAAATGCCTATCGGCTTCTATATCTGAAATGCCTATCGACACCAATTTTTGAAATGCCTATCGGAAACTACATCTGAAATGCCTATCAGCACCTATATTTGAAATGCCTATCGGCAACCATATCTGGAATGCTCATCGGCACCTATATTTGAAATGCCTATCGGCTTATATATCTGAAATGCCTATCGGCACCTATTTTTAAAATGCCAATTGGCAACTATATCTGAAATGCCTATCGGCACCTATATCTGAAATGCCAATCGGCACCTATTTTTGAAATGCCTATCGGAAACTACATTTGAAATGCCTATCAGCACCTATATTTGAAATGCTTATCGGCAAACATATCTGAAATGCCTATCGGCACCTATTTTTAAAATGCCAATCGGCAACTATATCTGAAATGCCTATCGGCACCTATATTTGAAATGCTTATCGGCACCTATTTTTTAAATGCCTATCGGAAACTACATCTGAAATGCCTATCAGCACCTATATTTGAAATGCCTATCGGCAATCATATCTGAAATGCCTATCGACACCTATATTTGAAATACCTATCGGCTTCTATATCTGAAATGCCTATCGGCACCTATTTTTAAAATGCCAATCGGCAACTATATCTGAAATGCCTATCGGCACCTATATCTGAAATGCCTATCGGCACCAATTTTTGAAATGCCTATCGGAAACTACATCTGAAATGCCTATCAGCACCTATATTTGAAATGCCTATCGGCAACCATATCTGGAATGCCTATCGGCACCTATATTTGAAATGCCTATCGGCTTCTATATCTGAAATGCCTTTCGGCACCTATTTTTAAAATGCCAATCGGCAACTATATCTGAAATGCCTATCGGCACCTATATCTGAAATGCCTATCGGCACCTATTTTTGAAATGCCTATCGGAAACTACATCTGAAATGCCTATCAGCACCTATATTTGAAATGCCTATCGGCAACCATATCTATAATGCCTATCGGCGCCTATATTTGAAATGCCTATCGGCTTCTATATCTGAAATACCTATCGGCGCCTATTTTTAAAATGCCAATCGGCAACTATATCTGAAGTGCCTATCGGCACCTATATCTGAAAAACCTATCGGCACCTATTTTTGAAATGCCTTTTGAAAACTACATCTGAAATGCCTATCAGCACCTATATTTGAAATGCCTATCGCAACCACATCAGAAATGCCTATCGGCACCTATATCTGAAATGCCTTTCGGCATTTATATCTGAAATGCCGGTCGACACCTATTATTGAAATGCCTATCGGCACATATATTTTAAATGCCTATCGGCAACTATATCTGATATGCCTATCGGCACCTATATCTGAAATGCCTATCGGCACCTATTTTTGAAATGCCTATCGGAAACTACATCTTTAATGCCTATCGGCACTTATTTTTAAAATGCCAATCGGTAAGTATATCTGAAATGCCTATCGGCACCTATATTTGAAATGCCTATCGGCACCTATTTTTAAAATGCCTATCGGAAACTACATCTGAAATGCCTATCAGCACCTATATTTGAAATGCCAATCGGCAATCATATCTGAAATGCCTATCCACACCTATATTTGAAATACCTATCGGCTTCTATATCTAAAATGCCTATCGGCACCTATTTTTAAAATGCCAATCGGCAACTATATCTGAAATGCCTATCGGCACCTATATCTGAAATGCCTATCGGCACCAACTTTTGAAATGCCTATCGGAAACTCCATCTGAAATGCCTATCAGCACCTATATTTGAAATGCCTATCGGCAACCATATCTGGAATGCCTATCGGCACCTATATTTGAAATGCCTATCGGGTTCTATATCTGAAATGCCTATCGACACCTATTTTTAAAATGCCAATTGGCAACTATATCTGAAATGCCTATCGGCACCTATATCTGAAATGCCTATCGGTACCTATTTTTGAAATGCCTATCGGAAACTACATCTGAAATGATTATCAGCACTTATATTTGAAATGCCTATCGGCAACCATATCTGGAATGCCTATCGGCACCTATATTTGAAATGCCTATCGGCTTCTATATCTGAAATGCCTATCGGCACCTATTTTTAAAATGCCAATCGGCAACTATATCTGAAATGCCTATCGGCACCTATATCTGAAATGCCTATCGGCACCAACTTTTGAAATGCCTATCGGAAACTCCATCTGAAATGCCTATCAGCACCTATATTTGAAATGCCTATCGGCAACCATATCTGAAATGCCTATCGACATCTATATTTGAAATACCTATCGGCTTCTATATCTGAAATGCCTATCGGTACCTATTTTTAAAATGCCAATCGGTAACTATATCTGAAATGTCTATCGGCACCTATATCTGATATGCCTATCGGCACCGTTTTTTGAAATGCCTATCGGAAACTACATCCGGAATGCCTATCAGCACCTATATTTGAAATGCCTATCGGCAACCATATCTGGAATGCCTATCGGCACCTATATTTGAAATGCCTATCGGCTTCTATATCTGAAATGCTTATCGACACCAATTTTTGAAATGCCTATCGGAAACTACATCTGAAATGCCTATCAGCACCTATATTTGAAATGCCTATCGGCAACCATATCTGGAATGCTCATCGGCACCTATATTTGAAATGGCTATCGGTTTATATATCTGAAATGCCTATCGGCACCTATTTTAAAAATGCCAATCGGCAACTATATCTGAAAGGCCTATCGGCACCTATATCTGAAATGCCTATCGGCACCTATTTTTTAAATGCCTATCGGAAACTACATCTGAAATACCTATCAGCACCTATATTTGAAATGCTTATCGGCAACCATATCTGAAATGCCAATCGACACCTATATTTAAAATCCCTATCGGCTTCTATATCTGAAATGCCTATCGGCACCTATTTTTAAAATGCCAATCGGCAACTATATCTGAAATGCCTATCGGCACCTATATCTGAAATGCCTATCGGCACCAATTTTTGAAATGCCTATCGGAAACTACATCTGAAATGCCTATCAGCACCTATATTTGAAATGCCTATCGGCAACCATATCTGGAATGCTCATCGGCACCTATATTTGAAATGCCTATCAGCTTATATATCTGAAATGCCTATCGACACCTATTTTTAAAATGCCAATCGGCAACTATATCTGAAATGCCTATTGGCACTTATATCTGAAATGCCTATCGGCACCTATTTTTGAAATGCCTATCGGAAACTACATCTGAAATGCCTATCAGCACCTATATTTGAAATGCCTATCGGCAATTATATCTGAAATGCCTATCGACACCTATATTTGAAATACCTATCGGCTTCTATATCTGAAATTCCTATCGGCACCTATTTTTTAAATGCCAATCGGCAACTAGATCTGAAATGCCTATCGGCACCTATATCTGAAATGCCTATCGGCACCTATTTTTGAAATGCCTATCGGAAACTACATCTGAAATGCCTATAAGCACCTATATTTGAAATGCCTATCGGCAATCATATCTGAAATGCCTATCGACACCTATATTTGAAATACCTATCGGCTTCTATATCTGAAATGCCTATCGGCACCTATTTTTAAAATGCCAATCGGCAACTATATCTGAAATGCTTATCGGCACCTATATCTGAAATGCCTATCGGCACCAATTTTTGAAATGCCTATCGGAAACTACATCTGAAATGCCTATCAGCACCTATATTTGAAATGCCTATCGGCAACCATATCTGGAATGCCTATCGGCACCTATATTTGAAATGCCTATCGGCTTCTATATCTGAAATGCCTATCGGCGTCTATTTTTAAAATGCCAATCGGCAACTATATCTGAAATGCCTATCGGCACCTATATCTGAAATGCCTATCGGCACCTATTTTTGAAATGCCTATCGGAAACTACATCTGAAATGCCTATCAGCACCTATATTTGAAAAGCCTATCGGCTACCATATCTGGAATGCCTATCGGCGCCTATATTTGAAATGCCTATCGGCTTCTATATCTGAAATACCTATCGGCGCCTATTTTTAAAATGCCATTAGGCAACTATATCTGAAGTGCCTATCGGCACCTATATCTGAAATGCCTATCGGCACCTATTTTTGAAATGCCTATCGAAAACTACATCTGAAATGCCTATCAGCACCTATATTTGAAATGCCTATCGGCACATATATTTTAAATGCCTATCGGCAACTATATCTGATATGCCTATCGGCACCTCTATCTGAAATGCCTATTGGCACCTATTTTTGAAATGCCTATCGGAAACTACATCTAAAATGCCTATCGGCACCCATTTTTAAAATGCCAATCGGTAAGTATATCTGAAATGCCTATCGGCACCTATATCTAAAATGCCTATCGGAACCTTTTTTTGAAATGCCTATCGGAAACTACATCTGAAATGACTATTAGCACCTATATTTGAAATGCCTATCGGCAACCATATCTGAAATGCCTATCCACACCTATATTTGAAATACCTATCGGCTTCTATATCTGAAATGCCTATCGGCACCTATTTTTAAAATGCCAATCGGCAACTATATCTTAAATGCCTATCGGCACCTATATCTGAAATGCCTATCGGTACCTATTTTTGAAATGCCTATCGGAAACTACATTTGAAATGATTATCAGCGCTTATATTTGATATGCCTATCGGCAACCATATCTGGAATGCCTATCGGCAACTATATTTGAAATGCCTATCGGCTTCTATATCTGAAATGCCTATCGGCACCTATTTTTAAAATACCAATCGGCAACTATATCTGAAATGCCTATCGGCACCTATATCTGAAATGCCTTTCGGAAACTACATCTGAAATGCCTATCTGCTCCTATATTTGAAATGCCTATCTGCAAACATATCTGAAATGCCTATCGACACCTGTATTTGAAATACCTATCGGCTTCTATATCTGAAATGCCTATCGGCATTGTTTTTAAAATGCCAATCGGCAACTATATCTGAAATGCCTATCGGCACCTATATCCGAAATGCCTATCGGCATCAATTTTTGAAATGCCTATCGGAAACTACATCTAAAATGCCTATCAGCACCTATATTTGAAATGCCTATCGGCAACAATATCTGGAATGCCTATCGGCACCTATATTTGAAATGCCTATCGGCTTCTATATCTGAAATGCCTATCGGCACCTATTTTTAAAATGCCAATCGGCAACTATATCTGAAATGCCTATCGGCACCTATATCTGAAATGCCTATCGGCACATATTTTTGAAATGCCTATCGGAAACTACATCTGAAATGCCTATCAGCACCTATATTTGAAATGCCTATCGGCAACCATATCTAAAATGCCTATCGACACCTATATTTGAAATACCTATCGGCTTCTATATCTGAAATGCCTATCGGCACCTATTTTTAAAATGCCAATCGGTAACTATATCTGAAATGCCTATCGGCACCTATATCTGAAATGCCTATCGGCATCATTTTTTGAAATGTCTATCGGAAACTACATCCGGAATGCCTATCAGCACCTATATTTGAAATGCCTATCGGCAACCATATCTGGAATGCCTATCGGCACCTATAATTGAAATGCCTATCGGCTTTTATATCTGAAATGCCTATCGACACCTATTTTTAAAATGCCAATCGGCAACTATATCTGAAATGCCTATCGGCACCTATATCTGAAATGCCTATCGGCACCTATTTTTGAAATGCCTATCGGAAACTACATCTGAAATGCCTATCAGCACCTATATTTGAAATGCTTATCGGCAACCATATCTGAAATGCCTATCGACACCTATATTTGAAATCCCTATCGGCTTCTATATCTAAAATGCCTATCGGCACCTATTTTTAAAATGCCAATCGGCAACTAAATCTGAAATGCCTATCGGCACCTATATCTGAAATGCCTATCGGCACCTATTTTTGAAATGCCTATCGGAAACTACATCTGAAATGCCAATCAGCACCTATATTTGAAATGCCTATCGGCAACAATATCTGGAATGCCTATCGGCGCCTATATTTGAAATGCTTATCGGCTTCTATATCTGAAATGCCTATCGGCACCTATTTTTGAAATGCCAATCTTTAAGTATATCTAAAATGCCTATCGGCACCTATATCTAAAATGCCTATCGGAACTTATTTTTGAAATGCCTATCGGAAACTACATCTGAAATGACTATCAGCACCTATATTTGAAATGCCTATCGGCAACCATATCTGAAATGCCTATCCACACCTATATTTGAAATACCTATCGGCTTCTATATCTAAAATGCCTATCGGCACCTATTTTTAAAATGCCAATCGGTAAGTATATCTGAAATGCCTATCGGCACCTATATCTAAAATGCCTATCGGAACCTATTTTTGAAATGCCTATCGGAAACTACATCTGAAATGACTATCAGCACCTATAATTGAAATGCCTATCGGCAACCATATCTGAAATGCCTATCGACACTTATATTTGAAATACCTATCGGCTTCTATATCTGAAATGCCTATCGGCACCTTTTTTTAAAATGCCAATCGGTAACTATATCTGAAATGCCTATCGGCACCTATATCTGAAATGCCTATCGGCACCATTTTTTGAAATGTCTATCGGAAACTACATCCGGAATGCCTATCAGCACTTATATTTGAAATGCCTATCGGCAACCATATCTGGAATGCCTATCGGCACCTATATTTGAAATGCCTATCGGCTTCTATATCTGAAATGCCTATCGACACCTATTTTTAAAATGCCAATCGGCAACTATATCTGAAATGCCTATCGGCACCTATATCTGAAATGCCTATCGGCACCTATTTGTGAAATGCCTATCGGAAACTACATCTGAAATTCCTATCAGCACCTATATTTGAAATGCTTATCGGCAACCATATCTGAAATGCCTATCGACACCTATATTTGAAATCCCTATCGGCTTCTATATCTGAAATGCCTATCGGCACCTATTTTTAAAATGCCAATCGGCAACTATATCTGAAATGCCTATCGGCACCTATATCTGAAATGACTATCGGCACCTATTTTTGAAATGCCTATCGAAAACTACATCTGAAATGCCTATCAGCACCTATATTTGAAATGCCTATTGGCAACCACATCAGAAATGCCTATCGGCACCTATATCTGAAATGCCTTTCGGCATTTATATCTGAAATGCCGATCGACACCTATATTTGAAATGCCTATCGGCTTCTATATCTGAAATACCTATCGGCGCCTATTTTTAAAATGCCAATCGGCAACTATATCTGAAGTGCCTATCGGCACCTATATCTGAAAAACCTATCGGCACCTATTTTTGAAATGCCTTTTGAAAACTACATCTGAAATGCCTATCAGCACCTATATTTGAAATGCCTATCGCAACCACATCAGAAATGCCTATCGGCACCTATATCTGAAATGCCTTTCGGCATTTATATCTGAAATGCCGGTCGACACCTATTATTGAAATGCCTATCGGCACATATATTTTAAATGCCTATCGGCAACTATATCTGATATGCCTATCGGCACCTATATCTGAAATGCCTATCGGCACCTATTTTTGAAATGCCTATCGGAAACTACATCTTTAATGCCTATCGGCACTTATTTTTAAAATGCCAATCGGTAAGTATATCTGAAATGCCTATCGGCACCTATATTTGAAATGCCTATCGGCACCTATTTTTAAAATGCCTATCGGAAACTACATCTGAAATGCCTATCAGCACCTATATTTGAAATGCCAATCGGCAATCATATCTGAAATGCCTATCCACACCTATATTTGAAATACCTATCGGCTTCTATATCTAAAATGCCTATCGGCACCTATTTTTAAAATGCCAATCGGCAACTATATCTGAAATGCCTATCGGCACCTATATCTGAAATGCCTATCGGCACCAACTTTTGAAATGCCTATCGGAAACTCCATCTGAAATGCCTATCAGCACCTATATTTGAAATGCCTATCGGCAACCATATCTGGAATGCCTATCGGCACCTATATTTGAAATGCCTATCGGGTTCTATATCTGAAATGCCTATCGACACCTATTTTTAAAATGCCAATTGGCAACTATATCTGAAATGCCTATCGGCACCTATATCTGAAATGCCTATCGGTACCTATTTTTGAAATGCCTATCGGAAACTACATCTGAAATGATTATCAGCACTTATATTTGAAATGCCTATCGGCAACCATATCTGGAATGCCTATCGGCACCTATATTTGAAATGCCTATCGGCTTCTATATCTGAAATGCCTATCGGCACCTATTTTTAAAATGCCAATCGGCAACTATATCTGAAATGCCTATCGGCACCTATATCTGAAATGCCTATCGGCACCAACTTTTGAAATGCCTATCGGAAACTTCATCTGAAATGCCTATCAGCACCTATATTTGAAATGCCTATCGGCAACCATATCTGAAATGCCTATCGACATCTATATTTGAAATACCTATCGGCTTCTATATCTGAAATGCCTATCGGTACCTATTTTTAAAATGCCAATCGGTAACTATATCTGAAATGCCTATCGGCACCTATATCTGATATGCCTATCGGCACCGTTTTTTGAAATGCCTATCGGAAACTACATCCGGAATGCCTATCAGCACCTATATTTGAAATGCCTATCGGCAACCATATCTGGAATGCCTATCGGCACCTATATTTGAAATGCCTATCGGCTTCTATATCTGAAATGCTTATCGACACCAATTTTTGAAATGCCTATCGGAAACTACATCTGAAATGCCTATCAGCACCTATATTTGAAATGCCTATCGGCAACCATATCTGGAATGCTCATCGGCACCTATATTTGAAATGGCTATCGGTTTATATATCTGAAATGCCTATCGGCACCTATTTTAAAAATGCCAATCGGCAACTATATCTGAAAGGCCTATCGGCACCTATATCTGAAATGCCTATCGGCACCTATTTTTTAAATGCCTATCGGAAACTACATCTGAAATACCTATCAGCACCTATATTTGAAATGCTTATCGGCAACCATATCTGAAATGCCAATCGACACCTATATTTAAAATCCCTATCGGCTTCTATATCTGAAATGCCTATCGGCACCTATTTTTAAAATGCCAATCGGCAACTATATCTGAAATGCCTATCGGCACCTATATCTGAAATGCCTATCGGCACCAATTTTTGAAATGCCTATCGGAAACTACATCTGAAATGCCTATCAGCACCTATATTTGAAATGCCTATCGGCAACCATATCTGGAATGCTCATCGGCACCTATATTTGAAATGCCTATCAGCTTATATATCTGAAATGCCTATCGGCACCTATTTTTAAAATGCCAATCGGCAACTATATCTGAAATGCCTATTGGCACCTATATCTGAAATGCCTATCGGCACCTATTTTTGAAATGCCTATCGGAAACTACATCTGAAATGCCTATCAGCACCTATATTTGAAATGCCTATCGGCAATTATATCTGAAATACCTATCGACTCCTATATTTGAAATACCTATCGGCTTCTATATCTGAAATTCCTATCGGCACCTATTTTTTAAATGCCAATCGGCAACTAGATCTGAAATGCCTATCGGCACCTATATCTAAAATGCCTATCGGCACCAATTTTTGAAATGCCTATCGGAAACTACATCTGAAATGCCTATCAGCACCTATATTTGAAATGCCTATCGGCAACCATATCTGGAATGCTCATCGGCACCTATATTTGAAATGCCTATCGGCTTATATATCTGAAATGCCTATCGGCACCTATTTTTAAAATGCCAATCGGCAACTATATCTGAAATGCCTATCGGCACCTATATCTGAAATGCCTATCGGCACCTATTTTTGAAATGCCTATCGGAAACTACATCTGAAATGCCTATCAGCACCTATATTTGAAATGCCTATCGGCAATCATATCTGAAATGCCTATCGACACCTATATTTGAAATACCTATCGGCTTCTATATCTGAAATGCCTATCGGCACCTATTTTTAAAATGCCAATCGGCAACTATATCTGAAATGCTTATCGGCACCTATATCTGAAATGCCTATCGGCACCAATTTTTGAAATGCCTATCGGAAACTACATCTGAAATGCCTATCAGCACCTATATTTGAAATGCCTATCGGCAACCATATCTGGAATGCCTATCGGCACCTATATTTGAAATGCCTATCGGCTTCTATATCTGAAATGCCTATCGGCACCTATTTTTAAAATGCCAATCGGCAACTATATCTGAAATGCCTATCGGCACCTATATCTGAAATGCCTATCGGCACCTATTTTTGAAATGCCTATCGGAAACTACATCTGAAATGCCTATCAGCACCTATATTTGAAAAGCCTATCGGCTACCATATCTGGAATGCCTATCGGCGCCTATATTTGAAATGCCTATCGGCTTCTATATCTGAAATACCTATCGGCGCCTATTTTTAAAATGCCATTAGGCAACTATATCTGAAGTGCCTATCGGCACCTATATCTGAAATGCCTATCGGCACCTATTTTTGAAATGCCTATCGAAAACTACATCTGAAATGCCTATCAGCACCTATATTTGAAATGCCTATCGGCACATATATTTTAAATGCCTATCGGCAACTATATCTGATATGCCTATCGGCACCTATATCTGAAATGCCTATTGGCACCTATTTTTGAAATGCCTATCGGAAACTACATCTAAAATGCCTATCGGCACCCATTTTTAAAATGCCAATCGGTAAGTATATCTGAAATGCCTATCGGCACCTATATCTAAAATGCCTATCGGAACCTATTTTTGAAATGCCTATCGGAAACTACATCTGAAATGACTATTAGCACCTATATTTGAAATGCCTATCGGCAACCATATCTGAAATGCCTATCCACACCTATATTTGAAATACCTATCGGCTTCTATATCTGAAATGCCTATCGGCACCTATTTTTAAAATGCCAATCGGCAACTATATCTTAAATGCCTATCGGCACCTATATCTGAAATGCCTATCGGTACCTAATTTTGAAATGCCTATCGGAAACTACATTTGAAATGATTATCAGCGCTTATATTTGATATGCCTATCGGCAACCATATCTGGAATGCCTATCGGCAACTATATTTGAAATGCCTATCGGCTTCTATATCTGAAATGCCTATCGGCACCTATTTTTAAAATACCAATCGGCAACTATATCTGAAATGCCTATCGGCACCTATATCTGAAATGCCTTTCGGAAACTACATCTGAAATGCCTATCTGCTCCTATATTTGAAATGCCTATCTGCAAACATATCTGAAATGCCTATCGACACCTGTATTTGAAATACCTATCGGCTTCTATATCTGAAATGCCTATCGGCATTGTTTTTAAAATGCCAATCGGCAACTATATCTGAAATGCCTATCGGCACCTATATCCGAAATGCCTATCGGCATCAATTTTTGAAATGCCTATCGGAAACTACATCTAAAATGCCTATCAGCACCTATATTTGAAATGCCTATCGGCAACAATATCTGGAATGCCTATCGGCACCTATATTTGAAATGCCTATCGGCTTCTATATCTGAAATGCCTATCGGCACCTATTTTTAAAATGCCAATCGGCAACTATATCTGAAATGCCTATCGGCACCTATATCTGAAATGCCTATCGGCACATATTTTTGAAATGCCTATCGGAAACTACATCTGAAATGCCTATCAGCACCTATATTTGAAATGCCTATCGGCAACCATATCTAAAATGCCTATCGACACCTATATTTGAAATACCTATCGGCTTCTATATCTGAAATGCCTATCGGCACCTATTTTTAAAATGCCAATCGGTAACTATATCTGAAATGCCTATCGGCACCTATATCTGAAATGCCTATCGGCATCATTTTTTGAAATGTCTATCGGAAACTACATCCGGAATGCCTATCAGCACCTATATTTGAAATGCCTATCGGCAACCATATCTGGAATGCCTATCGGCACCTATAATTGAAATGCCTATCGGCTTTTATATCTGAAATGCCTATCGACACCTATTTTTAAAATGCAAATCGGCAACTATATCTGAAATGCCTATCGGCACCTATATCTGAAATGCCTATCGGCACCTATTTTTGAAATGCCTATCGGAAACTACATCTGAAATGCCTATCAGCACCTATATTTGAAATGCTTATCGGCAACCATATCTGAAATGCCTATCGACACCTATATTTGAAATCCCTATCGGCTTCTATATCTGAAATGCCTATCGGCACCTATTTTTAAAATGCCAATCGGCAACTAAATCTGAAATGCCTATCGGCACCTATATCTGAAATGCCTATCGGCACCTATTTTTGAAATGCCTATCGGAAACTACATCTGAAATGCCAATCAGCACCTATATTTGAAATGCCTATCGGCAACAATATCTGGAATGCCTATCGGCGCCTATATTTGAAATGCCTATCGGCTTCTATATCTGAAATGCCTATCGGCACCTATTTTTGAAATGCCAATCTTTAAGTATATCTAAAATGCCTATCGGCACCTATATCTAAAATGCCTATCGGAACTTATTTTTGAAATGCCTATCGGAAACTACATCTGAAATGACTATCAGCACCTATATTTGAAATGCCTATCGGCAACCATATCTGAAATGCCTATCCACACCTATATTTGAAATACCTATCGGCTTCTATATCTAAAATGCCTATCGGCACCTATTTTTAAAATGCCAATCGGTAAGTATATCTGAAATGCCTATCGGCACCTATATCTAAAATGCCTATCGGAACCTATTTTTGAAATGCCTATCGGAAACTACATCTGAAATGACTATCAGCACCTATAATTGAAATGCCTATCGGCAACCATATCTGAAATGCCTATCGACACTTATATTTGAAATACCTATCGGCTTCTATATCTGAAATGCCTATCGGCACCTTTTTTTAAAATGCCAATCGGTAACTATATCTGAAATGCCTATCGGCACCTATATCTGAAATGCCTATCGGCACCATTTTTTGAAATGTCTATCGGAAACTACATCCGGAATGCCTATCAGCACTTATATTTGAAATGCCTATCGGCAACCATATCTGGAATGCCTATCGGCACCTATATTTGAAATGCCTATCGGCTTCTATATCTGAAATGCCTATCGACACCTATTTTTAAAATGCCAATCGGCAACTATATCTGAAATGCCTATCGGCACCTATATCTGAAATGCCTATCGGCACCTATTTGTGAAATGCCTATCGGAAACTACATCTGAAATTCCTATCAGCACCTATATTTGAAATGCTTATCGGCAACCATATCTGAAATGCCTATCGACACCTATATTTGAAATCCCTATCGGCTTCTATATCTGAAATGCCTATCGGCACCTATTTTTAAAATGCCAATCGGCAACTATATCTGAAATGCCTATCGGCACCTATATCTGAAATGACTATCGGCACCTATTTTTGAAATGCCTATCGAAAACTACATCTGAAATGCCTATCAGCACCTATATTTGAAATGCCTATTGGCAACCACATCAGAAATGCCTATCGGCACCTATATCTGAAATGCCTTTCGGCATTTATATCTGAAATGCCGATCGACACCTATATTTGAAATGCCTATCGGCACTTTTATTTTAAATGCCTATCGGCAACAATATCTGATAAGCCTATCGGCACCTATATCTGAAATGCCTATCGGCACCTATTTTTGAAATGCCAATCTTTAAGTATATCTGAAATGCCTATCGGCACCTATATCTAAAATGCCTTTCGGCATTTATATCTGAAATGCCGATCGACACCTATATTTGAAATGCCTATCGGCACTTTTATTTCAAATGCCTATCGGCAACAATATCTGATAAGCCTATCGGCACCTATATCTGAAATGCCTATCGGAACCTATTTTTGAAATGCCTATCGGAAACTACATCTGAAATGACTATCAGCACCTATATTTGAAATGCCTATAGGCAACCATATCTGAAATGCCTATCCACACCTATATTTGAAATACCTATCGGCTTCTATATCTAAAATGCCTATCGGCACCTATTTTGAAATGCCAATCGGTAAGTATATCTGAAATGCCTATCGGCACCTATATCTAAAATGCCTATCGGAACATATTTTTGAAATGCCTATCGGAAACTACATCTGGAATGACTATCAGCACCTATATTTGAAATGCCTATCGGCAACCATATCTGAAATGCCTATCGACACCTATATTTGAAATCCCTATCGGCTTCTATATCTGAAATGCCTATCGGCACCTATACCTGAAATGCATCATCTACCCCTATTTTTAAAATGCCAATTGGCAACTATATCTGAAATGCCTATCGGCACCTATATCTGAAATGCGAATCGGTACCTATTTTTGAAATGCTTATCGGAAACTACATCTGAAATGATTATCAGCACTTATATTTGAAATGCCTATCGGCAACCATATCTGGAATGCCTATCGACACCTATATTTGAAATACCTATCGGCTTCTATATCTGAAATGCCTATCGGCACCTATTTTTAAAATACCAATCGGCAACTATATCTGAAATGCCTATCGGCACCTATATCTGAAATGCCTATCGGCACCTAATTTTGAAATGCCTATTGGAAACTCCATCTGAAATGCCTATCAGAACCTATATTTGAAATGCCTATCGGCAACCATAACTGAAATGCCTATCGGCACCTATATTTGAAATGCCTATCGGCAACCATATCTGGAATGCCATCGGCACCTATATTTGAAATGCCTATCGGCTTCTATATCTGAAATGCCTATCGACACCTATTTTTAAAATGCCAATCGGCAACTATATCTGAAATGCCTATCGGCACCTATATCTGAAATGCCTATCGGCACCTATTTTTGAAATGCCTATCGGAAACTACATCTGAAATGCCTATCAGCACCTTTATTTGAAATGCTTATCGGCAACCATATCTGAAATAGCTATCGACACCTATATTTGAAATCCCTATCGGCTTCTATATCTGAAATGCCTATCGGCACCTATTTTTAAAATGCCAATCGGCAACTATATCTGAAATGCCAATCGGCACCTATATCTTAAATGCCTATTGGCACCTATTTTTAAAATGCCTATCGAAAACTATATCTGAAATGCCTATCAGCATTTATATTTGAAATGCCTATCGGCAACCACATCAGAAATGCCTATCGGCACCTATATCTGAAATGCCCTACGGCATTTATATCAGAAATGCCGATCGACACCTATATTTGAAATGCCTATCGGCACCTATATTTTAAATGCCTATCGGCAACTATATCTGATATGCCTATCAGCACCTATATCTGAAATGCCTATCGGCACCTATTTTTGAAATGCCTATCGGAAACTACATCTAAAATGCCTATCGGCAACTATTTTTAAAATGCCAATCGGAAAGTATATCTGAAATGCTTATCGGCACCTATAATTGAAATGCCTATCGGAACCTATTTTTGAAATGCCTATCGGAAACAACATCTGAAATGACTATCAGCACCTATATTTGAAATGCCTATCGGCAACCATATCTGAAATGCCTATCGACACCTATATTTGAAATACCTATCGGCTTCTATATCTGAAATGCCTATCGGCACCTATTTTTAAAATGCCAATCGGTAACTATATCTGAAATGCCTATCGGCACCTATATCTGAAATGCCTATCGGCACCATTTTTTGAAATGTCTATCGGAAACTACATCCGGAATGCCTATCAGCACCTATATTTGAAATGCCTATCGGCAACCATATCTGGAATGCCTATCGGCACCTATAATTGAAATGCCTATCGGCTTCTATATCTGAAATGCCTATCGACACCTATTTTTAAAATGCCAATCGGCAACTAAATCTGAAATGCCTATCGGCACCTATATCTGAAATGCCTATCGGCACCTATTTTTGAAATGCCTATCGGAAACTACATCTGAAATGCCAATCAGCACCTATATTTGAAATGCCTATCGGCAACCATATCTGGAATGCCTATCGGCGCCTATATTTGAAATGCCTATCGGCTTCTATATCTGAAATGCCTATCGGCACCTATTTTTAAAATGCCAATCGGCATTTATATCTGAAGTGCCTATCGGCACCTATATCTGAAATGCCTATCGGCACCTATTTTTGAAATGCCTATCGAAAACTACATCTGAAATGCCTATCAGCACCTATATTTGAAATGCCTATCGGCAACTACATCAGAAATGCCTATCGGCACCTATATCTGAAATGTCTTTCGGCATTTATATCTGAAATGCCGATCGACACCTATATTTGAAATGCCTATCGGCACTTTTATTTTAAATGCCTATGGGCAACTATATCTGATAAGCCTATCGGCACCTATATCTGAAATGCCTATCGGCACCTATTTTTGAAATGCCAATCTTTAAGTATATCTGAAATGCCTTTCGGCACCTATATCTAAAATGCCTATCGGAACTTATTTTTGAAATGCCTATCGGAAACTACATCTGAAATGACTATCAGCACCTATATTTGAAATGCCTATCGGCAACCATATCTGAAATGCCTATCCACACCTATATTTGAAATACCTATAGGCTTCTATATCTAAAATGCCTATCGGCACCTATTTTTAAAATGCCAATCGGTAAGTATATCTGAAATGCCTATCGGCACCTATATCTAAAATGCCTATCGGAACCTATTTTTGAAATGCCTATCAGAAACTACATCTGAAATGACTATCAGCACCTATATTTGAAATGCCTATCGGCAACCATATCTGAAATGCCTATCGACACCTATATTTGAAATACTTATCGGCTTCTATATCTGAAATACCTATCGGCACCTATTTTTAAAATGCCAATCGGTAACTTTATCTGAAATGCCTATCGGCACCTATATCTGAAATGCCTATCGGCACCATTTTTTGAAATGTCTATCGGAAACTACATCCGGAATGCCTATCAGCACCTATATTTGAAATGCCTATCGGCAACCATATCTGGAATGCCTATCGGCACCTATATTTGAAATGCCTATCGGCTTCTATATCTGAAATGCCTATCGACACCTATTTTTAAAATGCCAATCGGCAACTATATCTGAAATGCCTATCGGCACCTATATCTGAAATGCCTATCGGCACCTATTTGTGAAATGCCTATCGGAAACTACATCTGAAATGCCTATCAGCACCTATATTTGAAATGCTTATCGGCAACCATATCTGAAATGCCTATCGACACCTATATTTGAAATCCATATCGGCTTCTATATCTGAAATGCCTATCGGCACCTATTTTTAAAATGCCAATCGGCAACTATATCTAAAATGCCTATCGGCACCTATATCTGAAATGCTTATCGGCACCTATTTTTGAAATGCCTATCGGAAACTACATCTGAAATGCCTATCAGCACCTATATTTGAAATGCCTATCGGCAACCACATCAGAAATGCCTATCGACACCTATATTTGAAATACTTATCGGCTTCTATATCTGAAATACCTATCGGCACCTATTTTTAAAATGCCAATCGGTAACTTTATCTGAAATGCCTATCGGCACCTATATTTGAAATGCCTATCGGCTTCTATATCTGAAATGCCTATCGACACCTATTTTTAAAATGCCAATCGGCAACTATATCTGAAATGCCTATCGGCACCTATATCTGAAATGCCTATCGGCACCTATTTTTGAAATGCCTATCGGAAACTACATCTGAAATGCCTATCAGCACCTTTATTTGAAATGCTTATCGGCAACCATATCTGAAATAGCTATCGACACCTATATTTGAAATCCCTATCGGCTTCTATATCTGAAATGCCTATCGGCACCTATTTTTAAAATGCCAATCGGCAACTATATCTGAAATGCCAATCGGCACCTATATCTTAAATGCCTATTGGCACCTATTTTTAAAATGCCTATCGAAAACTACATCTGAAATGCCTATCAGCATTTATATTTGAAATGCCTATCGGCAACCAAATCAGAAATGCCTATCGGCACCTATATCTGAAATGCCCTACGGCATTTATATCTGAAATGCCGATCGACACCTATATTTGAAATGCCTATCGGCACCTATATTTTAAATGCCTATCGGCAACTATATCTGATATGCCTATCGGCACCTATATCTGAAATGCCTATCGGCACCTATTTTTGAAATGCCTATCGGAAACTACATCTAAAATGCCTATCGGCACCTATTTTTAAAATGCCAAACGGAAAGTATATCTGAAATGCTTATCGGCACCTATAATTGAAATGCCTATCGGAACCTATTTTTGAAATGTCTATCGGAAACAACATCTGAAATGACTATCAGCACCTATATTAGAAATGCCTATCGGCAACCATATCTGAAATGCCTATCCACACCTGTATTTGAAATACCTATCGGCTTCTATATCTAAAATGCCTATCGACACCTATTTTTAAAATTCCAATCGGCAACTATATCTGAAATGCCTATCGGCACCTATATCTGAAATGCCTATCGGCACCAACTTTTGAAATGCCTATCGGAAACTCCATCTGAAATGCCTATCAGCACCTATATTTGAAATGCCTATCGGGTTCTATATCTGAAATGCCTATCGACACCTATTTTTAAAATGCCAATTGGCAACTATATCTGAAATGCCTATCGGCACCTATATCTGAAATGCCTATCGGTACCTATTTTTGAAATGCCTATCGGAAACTACTTCTGAAATGATTATCAGCACTTATATTTGAAATGCCTATCGGCAACCATATCTGGGATGCCTATCGGCACCTATATTTGAAATGCCTATCGGCTTCTATATCTGAAATGCCTATCGGCACCTATTTTTAAAATACCAATCGGCAACTATATCTGAAATGCCTATCGGCACCTATATCTGAAATGCCTATCGGCATATATTTTTGAAATGCCTTTCGGAAACTACATCTGAAATGCCTATCTGCTCCTATATTTGAAATGCCTATCGGCAACCATATCTGAAATGCCTATCGACACCTATATTTGAAATACCTATCGGCTTCTATATCTGAAATGCCTATCGGCAACTGTTTTTAAAATGCCAATCGGCAACTATATCTGAAATGCCTATCGGCACCTATATCCGAAATGCCTATTGGCATCAATTTTTGAAATGCCTATCGGAAACTACATCTAAAATGCCTATCAGCACCTATATTTGAAATGCCTATCGGCAACTATATTTGCAATGCCTATCGGCACCTATATTTGAAAAGCCTATCGGCATCTATATCTGAAATGCCTATCGGCACCTATTTTTTAAATGCCAATTGGCAACTATATCTGAAATGACTATCGGCACCTATATCTGAAATGCCTATCGGCACCTATTTTTGAAATGCCTATCGAAAACTACATCTGAAATGCCTATCAGCACCTATATTTGAAATGCCTATCGGAAACTACATCTGAAATGCCTATCAGCACCTATATTTGAAAAGCCTATCGGCAACCATATCTGGAATGCCTATCGGCACCTATTTTTGAAATGCCTATCGGCTTCTATATCTGAAATGCCTATCGGCACCTATTTTTAAAATGCCAATCGGCAACTATATCTGAAATGCCTATCGGCACCTATATCTGAAATGCCTATCGGCACCTATTTTTGAAATGCCTATCGAAAACTACAACTGAAATGCCTATCAGCACCTATATTTGAAATGCCTATCGGCAACCATATCTGAAATGCTTATCGACACCTATATTTGAAATACCTATCGGCTTCTATATCTGAAATGCCTATCGGTACCTATTTTTAAAATGCCAATCGGTAACTATATCTGAAATGCCTATCGGCACCTATATCTGAAATGCCTATCGGCACCATTTTTTGAAATGCCTATCGGAAACTACATCCGGAATGCCTATCAGCACCTATATTTGAAATGCCTATCGGCAACCATATCTGGAATGCCTATCGGCAACTATATTTGAAATGCCTATCGGCTTCTATATCTGAAATGCCTATCGACACCAATTTTTGAAATGCCTATCGGAAACTACATCTGAAATGCCTATCAGCACCTATATTTAAAATGCTTATCGGCAACCATATCTGAAATGCCTATCGACACCTATATTTAAAATCCCTATCGGCTTCTATATCTGAAATGCCGATCGGCACCGATTTTTAAAATGCCAATCGGCAACTATATCTGAAATGCCTATCGGCACCTATATCTGAAATGCCTATCGGCACCAATTTTTGAAATGCCTATCGGAAACTACATCTGAAATGCCTATCAGCACCTATATTTGAAATGCCTATCGGCAACCATATCTGGAATGCTCATCGGCACCTATATTTGAAATGCCTATCGGCTTATATATCTGAAATGCCTATCGGCACCTATTTTTAAAATGCCAATCGGCAACTATATCTGAAATGCCTATCGGCACCTATATCTGAAATGCCTATCGGCACCTATTTTTGAAATGCCTATCGGAAACTACATCTGAAATGCCTATCAGCACCTATATTTGAAATGCCTATCGGCAATCATATCTGAAATGCCTATCGACACCTATATTTGAAATACCTATCGGCTTCTATATCTGAAATGCCTATCGGCACCTATTTTTAAAATGCCAATCGGTAAGTATATCTGAAATGCCTATCGGCACCTATATCTGAAATGCCTATCAGCACTTTTTTTTGAAATGCAAATCTTTAAGTATATCTGAAATGCCTATCGGCACCTATATCTAAAATGCCTATCGAAACCTATTTTTGAAATGCCTATCGGAAACTACATCTAAAATGACTATCAGCACCTATATTTGAATTGTTTATCGGCAACCATATCTGAAATGCCTATCTACACCTATATTTGAAATACCTATCGGCTTCTATATCTAAAATGCCTATCGGCACCTATTTTTAAAATGCCAATCGGTAAGTATATCTGAAATGCCTATCGGCACCTATATCTAAAATGCCTATCGGAACCTATTTTTGAAATGCCTATCGGAAACTACATCTGAAATGACTATCAGCACCTATATTTGAAATGCCTATCGGCAACCATACCTGAAATGCCTATCCACACCTATATTTGAAATACCTATCGGCTTCTATATCTAAAATGCCTATCGGCACCTATTTTTAAAATGCCAATCGGCAACTACATCTGAAATGCCTATCGGCTTATATATCTGAAATGCTTATCGGCACCTATTTTTAAAATGCCAATCGGCAACTATATCTGAAATGCCAATCGGCACCTATATCTGAAATGCCTATCGGCACCTATTTTTGAAATGCCTATCGGAAACTACATCTGAAATGCCTATCAGCACCTATATTTGAAATGCCTATCGGCAACCATATCTGAAATGCCTATCGACACCTATATTTGAAATCCCTATCGGCTTCTATATCTGAAATGCCTATCGGCACCTATTTTTAAAAAGTCAATCGGCAACTATATCTGAAATGCCAATCGGCACCTATATCTGAAGTGCCTATCGACACCTATTTTTAAAATGCCAATTGGCAACTATATCTGAAATGCCTATCGGCACCTATATCTAAAATGCCTATCGGAACCTATTTTTGAAATGCCTATCGGAAACTACATCTGAAATGACTATCAGCACCTATATTTGAATTGCCTATCGGCAACCATATCTCAAATGCCTATCTACACCTATATTTGAAATACCTATCGGCTTCTATATCTGAAATGCCTATCGGTACCTATTTTTAAAATGCCAATCGGTAACTATATCTGAAATGCCTATCGGCACCTATATCTGAAATGCCTATCGGCACCATTTTTTGAAATGCCTATCGGAAACTACATCCGGAATGCCTATCAGCACCTATATTTGAAATGCCTATCGGCAACCATATCTGGAATGCCTATCGGCAACTATATTTGAAATGCCTATCGGCTTCTATATCTGAAATGCCTATCGACACCAATTTTTGAAATGCCTATCGGAAACTACATCTGAAATGCCTATCAGCACCTATATTTAAAATGCTTATCGGCAACCATATCTGAAATGCCTATCGACACCTATATTTAAAATCCCTATCGGCTTCTATATCTGAAATGCCGATCGGCACCGATTTTTAAAATGCCAATCGGCAACTATATCTGAAATGCCTATCGGCACCTATATCTGAAATGCCTATCGGCACCAATTTTTGAAATGCTTATCGGAAACTACATCTGAAATGCCTATCAGCACCTATATTTGAAATGCCTATCGGCAACCATATCTGGAATGCTCATCGGCACCTATATTTGAAATCTATCGGCTTATATATCTGAAATGCCTATCGGCACCTATTTTTAAAATGCCAATCGGCAACTATATCTGAAATGCCTATCGGCACCTATATCTGAAATGCCTATCGGCACCTATTTTTGAAATGCCTATCAAAAACTACATCTGAAATGCCTATCAGCACCTATATTTGAAATGCCTATCGGCAATCATATCTTAAATGCCTATCGACACCTATATTTGAAATACCTATCGGCTTCTATATCTGAAATGCCTATCGGCACCTATTTTTAAAATGCCAATCGGCAACTATATCTGAAATGCCTATCGGCACCTATATCTGAAATGCCTATCGGCACCAATTTTTGAAATGCTATCGGAAACTACATCTGAAATGCCTATCAGCACCTATATTTGAAATGCCTATCGGCAACCATATCTGAAATGCCTATCGGCACCTATATTTGAAATGCCTATCGGCTTCTATATCTGAAATGCCTATCGGCACCTATTTTTAAAATGCCATTCGGCAACTATATCTGAAATGCCTATCTGCACCTATATCTGAAATGCCTATCGGCACCTATTTTTTGAAATGCCTATCGGAAACTACATCTGAAATGCCTATCAGCACCTATATTTGAAATGCCTATCGGCAATCATATCTGAAATGCCTATCGACACCTATATTTGAAATACCTATCGGCTTCTATATCTGAAATGCCTATTGGCACCTATTTTTAAATGCCAATCGGCAACTATATCTGAAATGCCTATCGGCACCTATATCTTAATGCCTATCGGCACCAATTTTTGAAATGCCTATCGGAACTACATCTGAAATGCCTATCAGCACCTATATTTGAAATGCCTATCGGCAACCATATCTGGAATGCCTATCGGCACCTATATTTGAAATGCCTATCGGCTTCTATATCTGAAATGCCTATCGGCACCTATTTTTAAAATGCCATTCGGCAACTATATCTGAAATGCCTATCGGCACCTATATCTGAAATGCCTATCGGCACCTATTTTGAAATGCCTATCGAAAACTACATCTGAAATGCCTATCAGCACCTATATTTGAAATGCCTATCGGCAACCACATCACAAATGCCTATCGGCACCTATATCTGAAATGGCCTTTCGGCATTTATATCTAAATGCCGGTCGACACCTATATTTGAAATACCTATCGGCACATATATTTTAAATGCCTATCGGCAACTATATCTGATATGCCTATCGGCACCTATATCTGAAATGCCTATCGGCACCTATTTTTGAAATGCCTATCGGAAACTACATCTAAAATGCCTATCGGCACCTATTTTAAAATGCCAATCGGTAAGTACATCTGAAATGCCTATCGGAATTTATATCTGAAATGCCTATCGGAACCTATTTTTGAAATGCCTATCGGAAACTACATCTGAAATGACTATCAGCACCTATATTTGAAATGCCTATCGGCAACCATATCTGAAATGCCTATCCACACCTATATTTGATATACCTATCGGCTTCTATATCTGAAATGCTTATCGGCACCTATTTTTAAAATGCCAATTGGCAACTATATCTGAAATGCCTATCGGCACCTATATCCGAAATGCCTATCGGCATCAATTTTTGAAATGCCTATCGGAAACTACATCTGAAATGCCTATCAGCACCTATATTTGAAATGCCTATCGGCAACAATATCTGGAATGCCTATCGGCACCTATATTTGAAATGCCTATCGGCTTCTATATCTGAAATGCCTATCGGCACCTATTTTTAAAATGCCAATCGGTAACTATATCTGAAATGCCTATCGGCACCTATATCTGAAATGCCTATCGGCACCATTTTTTGAAATGTCTATCGGAAACTACATCCGGAATGCCTATCGGCACCTATATTTGAAATGCCTATCGGCAACCATATCTGGAATGCCTATCGGCACCTATATTTGAAATGCCTATCGGCTTCTATATCTGAAATGCCTATCGACACCTAGTTTTAAAATGCCAATCGGCAACTATATCTGGAATGCCTATCGGCACCTATATCTGAAATGCCTATCGGCATTTATTTTTGAAATGCCTATCGGAAACTACATCTGAAATGCCTATCAGCACCTATATTTGAAATGTTTATCGGCAGCCATATCTGAAATGCCTATCGACACCTATATTTGAAATCCCTATCGGCTTCTATATCTGAAATGCCTATCAGCACCTATATTTAAAATGCCAATCGGCAACTATATCTGAAATGCCTATCGGCACCTATATCTGAAATGCCTATCGGCACCTATTTTTGAAATGCATATCGGAAACTACATCTGAAATGCCTATCAGCACCTATATTTGAAATGCCTATGGGCAACCATATCTGGAATGCTCATCGGCACCTATATTTGAAATGCCTATCGGCTTATATATCTGAAATGCCTATCGGCACCTATTTTTAAAATGCCAATCGGCAACTATATCTGAAATGCCTATCGGCACCTATATCTGAAATGGCTATCGGCACCTATATCTGAAATGGCTATCGGCACCTATTTTTGAAATGCCTATCGGAAACTACATCTGAAATGCGTATCAGCACCTATATGTGAAATGCCTATCGGCAATCATATCTGAAATGCCTATCGACACCTATATTTGAAATACCTATCGGCTTGTATATCTGAAATGCCTATCGGCACCTATTTTTAAAATGCCAATCGGCAACTATATCTGAAATGCCTATCGGCACCTATATCTGAAATGCCTATCGGCACAAATTTTTTAAATGCCTATCGGAAACTACATCTGAAATACCTATCAGCACCTATATTTGAAATGACTATCGGCAACCATATCTGGAATGCCTATCGGCACCTATATTTGAAATGCCTATCGGCTTCTATATCTGAAATGCTTATCGGCACCTATTTTTAAAATGCCAATCGGCAACTATATCTGAAATGCTTATCGGCACCTATATCTGAAATGCCCATCGGCACCTATTTTTGAAATGCCTATCGGAAACTACATCTGAAATGCCTATCAGCACCTATATTTGAAATGCCTATCGGCAACCATATCTGGAATGCCTATCGGCGCCTATATTTGAAATGCCTATCGGCTTCTATATCTGAAATACCTATCGGCGCCTATTTTTAAAATTCCAATCGGCAACTATATCTGAAGTGCCTATCGGCACCTATATCTGAAATGCCTATCGGCACCTATTTTTGAAATGCCTATCGAAAACTACATTTGAAATGCCTATCAGCACCTATATTTGAAATGCCTATCGGCAACCACATCAAAAATGCCTATCGGCAACCACATCAGAAATGCCTATCGGCACCTATATCAGAAATGCCTTTCGGCATTTATATCTGAAATGCCCGTCGACACCTATATTTGAAATGCCTATCGGCACATATATTTTAAAAGCCTATCGGTAACTATATCTGATATGCCTATCAACACCTATATCTGAAATGCCTATCGGCACCTATTTTTGAAATGACTATCGGAAACTACATCTAAAATGCCTATCGGCACCTATTTTTAAAATGCCAATCGGTAAGTATATCTGAAATGCCTATCGGCACCTATATCTGAAATGCCTATCAGCACTTTTTTTTGAAATGCCAATCTTTAAGTATATCTGAAATGCCTATCGGCACCTATATCTAAAATGCCTATCGAAACCTATTTTTGAAATGCCTATCGGAAACTACATCTAAAATGACTACCAGCACCTATATTTGAATTGTTTATCGGCAACCATATCTGAAATGCCTATCTACACCTATATTTGAAATACCTATCGGCTTCTATATCTAAAATGCCTATCGGCACCTATTTTTAAAATGCCAATCGGTAAGTATATCTGAAATGCCTATCGGCACCTATATCTAAAATGCCTATCGGAACCTATTTTTGAAATGCCTATCGGAAACTACATCTGAAATGACTATCAGCACCTATATTTGAAATGCCTATCGGCAACCATACCTGAAATGCCTATCCACACCTATATTTGAAATACCTATCGGCTTCTATATCTAAAATGCCTATCGGCACCCATTTTTAAAATGCCAATCGGCAACTACATCTGAAATGCCTATCGGCTTATATATCTGAAATGCTTATCGGCACCTATTTTTAAAATGCCAATCGGCAACTATATCTGAAATGCCAATCGGCACCTATATCTGAAATGCCTATCGGCACCTATTTTTGAAATGCCTATCGGAAACTACATCTGAAATGCCTATCAGCACCTATATTTGAAATGCCTATCGGCAACCATATCTGAAATGCCTATCGACACCTATATTTGAAATCCCTATCGGCTTCTATATCTGAAATGCCTATCGGCACCTATTTTTAAAATGTCAATCGGCAACTATATCTGAAATGCCAATCGGCACCGCTATCTGAAGTGCCTATCGACACCTATTTTTAAAATGCCAATTGGCAACTATATCTGAAATGCCTATCGGCACCTATATCTAAAATGCCTATCGGAACCTATTTTTGAAATGCCTATCGGAAACTACATCTGAAATGACTATCAGCACCTATATTTGAATTGCCTATCGGCAACCATATCTCAAATGCCTATCTACACCTATATTTGAAATACCTATCGGCTTCTATATCTAAAATGCCTATCGGCACCTATTTTTAAAATGCCAATCGGTAAGTATATCTAAAATGCCAATCGGCACCTATATCTGAAATGCCTATCGGCACCTATTTTTAAAATGCCTATCGGAAACCCACATCTGAAATGCCTATCAGCACCTATATTTGAAATGCTTATGGGCAACCATATCTGAAATGCGTATCGACACCTATATTTGAAATCCCTATCGGCTTCTATATCTGAAATGCCTATCGGCACCTATTTTTAAAATGCCAATCGGCAACTATATCTGAAATGCCTATCTGCACCTATATCTGAAATGCCTATCGGCACCTATTTTTGAAATGCCTATCGGAAACTACATCTGAAATGCCTATCAGCACCTATATTTGAAATGCCTATCGGCAACCATATCTGGAATGCCTATCGACGCCTATATTTGAAAAGCCTATCGGCTTCTATATCTGAAATGCCTATCGGCACCTATTTTTAAAATGCCAATCGGCATTTATATCTGAAGTGCCTATCGGCACCTATATCTGAAATGCCTATCGGCACCTATTTTTGAAATGCCTATCGAAAACTACATCTGAAATGCCTATCAGCACCTATATTTGAAATGCCTATCGGCAACCACATCAGAAATGCCTATCGGCACCTATATCTGAAATGCCTTTCGGCATTTATATCTGAAATGCCGATCGACACCTATATTTGAAATGCCTATCGGCACTTTTATTTTAAATGCCTATCGGCAACTATATCTGATAAGCCTATCCGCACCTATATCTGAAATGCCTATCGGCACCTATTTTTGAAATGCCAATCTTTAAGTATATCTGAAATGCCTATCGGCACCTATATCTAAAATGCCTATCGGAACCTATTTTTGAAATGCCTATCGGAAACTACATCTGAAAAGACTATCAGCACCTTTATTTGAAATGCCTATCGGCAACCATATCTGAAATGCCTATCCACACCTATATTTGAAATACCTATCGGCTTCTATATCCAAAATGCCTATCGGCACCTATTTTTAAAATGCCAATCGGTAAGTATATCTGAAATGCCTATCGGCACCTATATCTTAAAATGCCTATCGGAACCTATTTTGAAATGCCTATCGGAAACTACATCTGAAATGACTATCAGCACCTATATTTGAAATGGCTATCGGCAACCATATCTGAAATGCCTATCCACACCTATATTTAAAATACCTATCGGCTTCTTTATCTAAAATGCCTATCGGCACCTATTTTTAAAATGCCAATCGGCAACTACATCTGGAATGCCTATCGGCTTATATATCTGAAATGCCTATCGGCACCTATTTTTAAAATGCCAATCGGCAACTATATCTGAAATGCAATCGGCACCTATATCTGAAATGCCCATCGACACCTATTTTTAAAATGCCAATTGGCAACTATATCTGAAATGCCTATCGGCACCTATATCTGAAATGCCTATCGACACCTATTTTTAAAATGCCAATTGGCAACTATATCTGAAATGCCTATCGGCACCTATATCTGAAATGCCTATCGGTACCTATTTTTGAAATGCCTATCGGAAACTACATCTGAAATGATTATCAGCACTTATATTTGAAATGCCTATCGGCAACCATATCTGGAATGCCTATCGGCACCTATATTTGAAATGCCTATCGGCTTCTATATCTGAAATGCCTATCGGCACATATTTTTAAAATACCAATCGGCAACTATATCTGAAATGCCTATCGGCACCTATATCTGAAATGCCTATCGGCACCTATTTTTGAAATGCCTATCGGAAACTCCATCTGAAATGCCTATCAGCACCTATATTTGAAATGCCTATCGGCAACCATATCTGGAATGCCTATCGGCACCTATATTTGAAATGCCTATCGGCAACCATATCTGGAATGCCTATCGGCACCTATATTTAAAATGCCTATCGGCTTCTATATCTGAAATGCCTATCGACACCTATTTTTAAAATGCCAATCGGCAACTATATCTGAAATGCCTATCGGCACCTATATCTAAAATGCCTATCGGCACCTATTTTTGAAATGCCTATCGGAAACTACATCTAAAATGCCTATCAGCACCTTTATTTGAAATGCTTATCGGCAACCATATCTGAAATAGCTATCGACACCTATATTTGAAATCCCTATCGGCTTCTATATCTGAAATGCCTATCGGCACCTATTTTTAAAATGCCAATCGGCAACTATATCTGAAATGCCAATCGGCACCTATATCTGAAATGCCTATCGGCACCTATTTTTGAAATGCCTATCGGAAACTACATCTGAAATGCCTATCAGCACCTATATTTGAAATGCCTATCGGCAACCATATCTGGAATGCCTATCGGCGCCTATATTTGAAATGCCTATCGGCTTCTATATCTAAAATGCCTATCGGCACCTATTTTTAAAATGCCAATCGGCAACTATATCTGAAGTGCCTATCGGCACCTATATCTCAAATGCCTATCGGCACCTATTTTTGAAATGCCTATCGAAAACTACATCTGAAATGCCTATCAGCATTTATATTTGAAATGCCTGTCGGCAACCACATCAGAAATGCCTATCGGCACCAATATCTGAAATGCCCTACGGCATTTATATCTGAAATGCAGATCGACACCTATATTTGAAATGCCTATCGGCACCTATATTTTAAATGCCTATCGGCAACTATATCTGATATGCCTATCGGCACCTATATCTAAAATGCCTATCGGCACCTATTTTTGAAATGCCTATCGAAAACTACATCTAAAATGCCTATCGGCACCTATTTTTAAAATGCCAATCGGAAAGTATATCTGAAATGTCTATCGGCACCTATAATTGAAATGCCTATCGGAACCTATTTTTGAAATGCCTATCGGAAACAACATCTGAAATGACTATCAGCACCTATATTTGAAATGCCTATCGGCAACCATATCTAAAATGCCTATCCACACCTGTATTTGAAATACCTATCGGCTTCTATATCTAAAATGCCTATCAGCACCTATTTTTAAAATGCCAATCGGCAACTATATCTGAAATGCCTATCGGCACCTATATCTGAAATGCCTATCGGCACCAACTTTTGAAATGCCTATCGGAAACTCCATCTGAAATGCCTATCAGCACCTATATTTGAAATGCCTATCGGCAACCATATCTGGAATGCCTATCGGCACCTATATTTGAAATGCCTATCGGGTTCTATATCTGAAATGCCTATCGACACCTATTTTTAAATTGCCAATTGGCAACTATATCTGAAATGCCTATCGGCACCTATATCTGAAATGCCTATCGGTACCTATTTTTGAAATGCCTATCGGAAACTACATCTGAAATGATTATCAGCACTTATATTTGAAATGCCTATCGGCAACCATATCTGGAATGCCTATCGGCACCTATATTTGAAATGCCTATCGGCTTCTATATCTGAAATGCCTATCGGCACCTATTTTTAAAATACCAATCGGCAACTATATCTGAAATGCCTATCGGCACCTATAATTGAAATGCCTATCGGCTAATATTTTTGAAATGCCTTTCGGAAACTACATCTGAAATGCCTATTTGCTCCTATATTTGAAATGCCTATCGGCAACCATATCTGAAATGCCTATCGACACCTATATTTGAAATACCTATCGGCTTCTATATCTGAAATGCCTATCGGCACCTGTTTTTAAAATGCCAATCAGCAACTATATCTGAAATGCCTATCGGCACCTATATCCGAAATGCCTATCGGCATCAATTTTTGAAATGCCTATCGGAAACTACATCTAAAATGCCTATCAGCACCTATATTTGAAATGCCTATCGGCAACTATATCTGCAATGCCTATCGGCACCTATATTTGAAATGCCTATCGGCTTCTATATCTGAAATGCCTATCGGCACCTATTTTTTAAATGCCAATTGGCAACTATATCTGAAATGACTATCGGCACCTATATCTGAAATGCTCATCGGCACCTATATTTGAAATGCCTATCGGCTTATATATCTGAAATGCCTATCGGCACCAATTTTTGAAATGCCTATCGGAAACTACATCTGAAATGCCTATCGGCACCTATATCTAAAATGCCTATCGGCACCAACTTTTGAAATGCCTATCGGAAACTCCATCTGAAATGCCTATCAGCACCTATATTTGAAATGCCTATCGGCAACCATATCTGGAATGCTCATCGGCACCTATATTTGAAATGCCTATCGGCTTATATATCTGAAATGCCTATCGGCACCTATTTTTTAAATGCCAATCGGCAACTATATCTGAAATGCCTATTGGCACCTATATCTGAAATGCCTATCGGCACCTATTTTTGAAATGCCTATCAGAAACTACATCTGAAATGCCTATCAGCACCTATATTTGAAATGCCTATCGGCAATTATATCTGAAATGCCTATCGACACCTATATTTGAAATACCTATCGGCTTCTATATCTGAAATGCCTATCGGCACCTATTTTTAAAATGCCAATCGGCAACTATATCTGAAATGCCTATCGGCACCTGTAGCTGAAATGCCTATCGGCACCTATTTTTGAAGTGCCTATCCGAAACTACATCTGAAATGACTATCAGCACCTATATTTGAAAAGCCTATCGGCAACCATATCTGAAATGCCTATCCACACCTATATTTGAAATCCCTATCGGCTTCTATATCTGAAATGCCTATCGGCACCTATTTTTAAAATGCCAATCCGCAACTATATCTGAAATGCCTATCGGCACCTATATCTGAAATGCCTATCGGTACCTATTTTTGAAATGCCTATCGGAAACTACATCTGAAATGATTATCAGCGCTTATATTTGATATGCCTATCGGCAACCATATCTGGAATGCCTATCGGCAACTATATTTGAAATGCCTATCGGCTTCTATATCTGAAATGCCTATCGGCACCTATTTTTAAAATACCAATCGGCAACTATATCTGAAATGCCTATCGGCACCTATATCTGAAATGCCTATCGGCATATATTTTTGAAATGCCTTTCGGAAACTACATCTGAAATGCCTATCTGCTCCTATATTTAAAATGCCTATCGGCAACCATATCTGAAAAGCCTATCGACACCTATATTTGAAATACCTATCGGCTTCTGTATCTGAAATGCCTATCGGCACCTGTTTTTAAAATGCCAATCGGCAACTATATCTGAAATGCCTATCGGCACCTATATCTGAAATGCCTATCGGCATATATTTTTGAAATGCCTATCGGAAACTTCATCTGAAATGACTATCAGCACCTATATTTGAAATGCCTATCGGCAACCATATCTGAAATGCCTATCCACACCTATATTTGAAATACCTATCGGCTTCTATATCTGAAATGCCTATCGGCACCTATTTTTAAAATGCCAATCGGAAAGTATATCTGAAATGCCTATCGGCACCTATAATTGAAATGCCTATCGGAACCTATTTTTGAAATGCCTATCGGAAACAACATCTGAAATGAATATCAGCACCTATATTTGAAATGCCTATCGGCAACCATATCTGGAATGCCTATCAGCACCTATATTTGAAATGCCTATCGGCTTCTATATCTGAAATGCCTATCGGCACCTATTTTTAAAATGCCAATCGGCAACTATATCTGAAATGCCTATCGGCACCTATATCTGAAATGCCTATCGGCACCTATTTTTGAAATGCCTATCGGAAACTACATCTGAAATGCCTATCAGCACCTATATTTGAAATGCTTATCGGCAACCATATCTGAAATGCCTATCGACACCTATATTTAAAATCCCTATCGGCTTCTATATCTGAAATGCCTATCGGCACCTATTTTTAAAATGCCAATCGGCAACTATATCTGAAATGCCTATAGGCACCTATACCTGAAATGCCTATAGGCACCAATTTTTGAAATGCCTATCGGAAACTACATCTGAAATGCCTATCAGCACCTATATTTGAAATGCCTATCGGCAACCATATCTGGAATTCTCATCGGCACCTATATTTGAAATGCCTATCGGCTTATATATCTGAAATGCCTATCGGCACCTATTTTTAAAATGCCAATCGGCAACAATATCTGAAATGCCTATCGGCACCTATATCTGAAATGCCTATCGGCTCCTATTTTTGAAATGCCTATCGGAAACTACATCTGAAATGCCTATCAGCACCTATATTTGAAATGCCTATCGGCAATCATATCTGAGATGCCTATCGACACCTATATTTGAAATACCTATCGGCTTCTATATCTGAAATGCCTATTGGCACCAATTTTTAAAATGCCAATCGGCAACTATTTCTGAAATGCCTATCGGCACCTATATCTGAAATGCCTATTGGCACCAGTTTTTGAAATGCCTATCAGCACCTATATTTGAAATGCCTATCGGCAACCATATCTGGAATGCCTATCGGCACCTATATTTGAAATGCCTATCGGCTTCTATATCTGAAATGCCTATCGGCACCTATTTTTAAAATGCCAATCGGCTACTATATCTGAAATGCCTATCGGCACCTATATCTGAAATGCCTATCGGCACCTATTTTTGAAATGCCTATCGGAAGCTACATCTGAAATGCCTGTTAGCACCTATATTTGAAATGCCTATCGGCAACCATATCTGGAATGCCTATCGGCGCCTATATTTGAAATGCCTTTCGGCTTCTATATTTGAAATACCTATCGGAGCCTATATCTGAAATGCCTATCGGCACTTATTTTTGAAATGCCTATCGGAAACTACATCTGAAATGCCTATCAGCACCTATATTTGAAATGCCTATCGGCAACCATATCTGGAATGCCTATCGGCGCCTATATTTGTAATGCCTATCGGCTTCTATACCTAAAATGCCTATCGGCACCTATTTTTAAAATGCCAATCGGCAACTATATCTGAAGTGCCTATCGGCACCTATAACTCAAATGCCTATCGGTACCTATTTTTGAAATGCCTATCGAAAACTACATCTGAAATGCCTATCAGCATTTATATTTGAAATGCCTATAGGCAACCACATCAGAAATACCTATCGGCACCTATATCTGAAATGTCCTACGGCATTTATATCTGAAATGCCGATCGGCACCTATATCTGAAGTGCCTATCGACACCTATTTTTAAAATGCCAATTGGCAACTATATCTGAAATGCCTATCGGCACCTATATCTAAAATGCCTATCGGAACCTATTTTTGAAATGCCTATCGGAAACTACATCTGAAATGACTATCAGCACCTATATTTGAATTGCCTATCGGCAACCATATCTCAAATGCCAATCTACACCTATATTTGAAATACCTATCGGCTTCTATATCTAAAATGCCTATCGGCACCTATTTTTAAAATGCCAATCGGTAAGTATATCTGAAATGCCAATCGGCACCTATATCTGAAATGCCTATCGGCACCTATTTTTAAAATGCCTATCGGAAACTACATCTGAAATGCCTATCAGCACCAATATTTGAAATGCTTATCGGCAACCATATCTGAAATGCCTATCGACACCTATATTTGAAATCCCTATCGGCTTCTATATCTGAAATGCCTATCGGCACCTATTTTTAAAATGCCAATCGGCAACTATATCTGAAATGCCTATCGGCACCTATATCTGAAATGCCTATCGGCACCTATTTTTGAAATGCCTATCGGAAACTACATCTGAAATGCCTATCAGCACCTATATTTGAAATGCCTATCGGCAACCATATCTGGAATGCCTATCGGCGCCTATATTTGAAAAGCCTATCGGCTTCTATATCTGAAATGCCTATCGGCACCTATTTTTAAAATGCCAATCGGCATTTATATCTGAAGTGCCTATCGGCACCTATATCTGAAATGCCTATCGGCACCTATTTTTGAAATGCCTATCGAAAACTACATCTGAAATGCCTATCAGCACCTATATTTGAAATGCCTATCGGCAACCACATCAGAAATGCCTATCGGCACCTATATCTGAAATGCCTTTCGGCATTTATATCTGAAATGCGGATCGACACCTATATTTGAAATGCCTATCGGCACTTTTATTTTAAATGCCTATCGGCAACTATATCTGATAAGCCTATCCGCACCTATATCTGAAATGCCTATCGGCACCTATTTTTGAAATGCCAATCTTTAAGTATATCTGAAATGCCTATCGGCACCTATATCTAAAATGCCTATCGGAACCTATTTTTGAAATGCCTATCGGAAACTACATCTGAAAAGACTATCAGCACCTTTATTTGAAATGCCTATCGGCAACCATATCTGAAATGCCTATCCACACCTATATTTGAAATACCTATCGGCTTCTATATCCAAAATGCCTATCGGCACCTATTTTTAAAATGCCAATCGGTAAGTATATCTGAAATGCCTATCGGCACCTATATCTAAAATGCCTATCGGAACCTATTTTTGAAATGCCTATCGGAAACTACATCTGAAATGACTATCAGCACCTATATTTGAAATGGCTATCGGCAACCATATCTGAAATGCCTATCCACACCTATATTTAAAATACCTATCGGCTTCTTTATCTAAAATGCCTATCGGCACCTATTTTTAAAATGCCAATCGGCAACTACATCTGGAATGCCTATCGGCTTATATATCTGAAATGCCTATCGGCACCTATTTTTAAAATGCCAATCGGCAACTATATCTGAAATGCCAATCGGTACCTATATCTGAAATGCCCATCGACACCTATTTTTAAAATGCCAATTGGCAACTTTATCTGTAATGCCTATCGGCACCTATATCTGAAATGCCTATCGACACCTATTTTTAAAATGCCAATTGGCAACTATATCTGAAATGCCTATCGGCACCTATATCTGAAATGCCTATCGGTACCTATTTTTGTAATGCCTATCGGAAACTACATCTGAAATGATTATCAGCACTTATATTTGAAATGCCTATCGGCAACCATATCTGGAATGCCTATCGGCACCTATATTTGAAATGCCTATCGGCTTCTATATCTGAAATGCCTATCGGCACATATTTTTAAAATACCAATCGGCAACTATATCTGAAATGCCTATCGGCACCTATATCTGAAATGCCTATCGGCACCTATTTTTGAAATGCCTATCGGAAACTCCATCTGAAATGCCTATCAGCACCTATATTTGAAATGCCTATCGGCAACCATATCTGGAATGCCTATCGGCACCTATATTTGAAATGCCTATCGGCAACCATATCTGGAATGCCTATCGGCACCTATATTTGAAATGCCTATCGGCTTCTATATCTGAAATGCCTATCGACACCTATTTTTAAAATGCCAATCGGCAACTATATCTGAAATGCCTATCGGCACCTATATCTAAAATGCCTATCGGCACCTATTTTTGAAATGCCTATCGGAAACTACATCTAAAATGCCTATCAGCACCTTTATTTGAAATGCTTATCGGCAACCATATCTGAAATAGCTATCGACACCTATATTTGAAATCCCTATCGGCTTCTATATCTGAAATGCCTATCGGCACCTATTTTTAAAATGCCAATCGGCAACTATATCTGAAATGCCAATCGGCACCTATATCTGAAATGCCTATCGGCACCTATTTTTGAAATGCCTATCGGAAACTACATCTGAAATGCCTATCAGCACCTATATTTGAAATGCCTATCGGCAACCATATCTGGAATGCCTATCGGCGCCTATATTTGAAATGCCTATCGGCTTCTATATCTAAAATGCCTATCGGCACATTTTTTTAAAATGCCAATCGGCAACTATATCTGAAGTGCCTATCGGCACCTATATCTCAAATGCCTATCGGCACCTATTTTTGAAATGCCTATCGAAAACTACATCTGAAATGCCTATCAGCATTTATATTTGAAATGCCTGTCGGCAACCACATCAGAAATGCCTATCGGCACCAATATCTGAAATGCCCTACGGCATTTATATCTGAAATGCAGATCGACACCTATATTTGAAATGCCTATCGGCACCTATATTTTAAATGCCTATCGGCAACTATATCTGATATGCCTATCGGCACCTATATCTAAAATGCCTATCGGCACCTATTTTTGAAATGCCTATCGAAAACTACATCTAAAATGCCTATCGGCACCTATTTTTAAAATGCCAATCGGAAAGTATATCTGAAATGCCTATCGGCACCTATAATTGAAATGCCTATCGGAACCTATTTTTGAAATGCCTATCGGAAACAACATCTGAAATGACTATCAGCACCTATATTTGAAATGCCTATCGGCAACCATATCTGGAATGCCTATCGGCACCTATATTTGAAATGCCTATCGGGTTTTATATCTGAAATGCCTATCGACACCTATTTTTAAATTGCCAATTGGCAACTATATCTGAAATGCCTATCGGCACCTATATCTGAAATGCCTATCGGTACCTATTTTTGAAATGCCTATCGGAAACTACATCTGAAATGATTATCAGCACTTATATTTGAAATGCCTATCGGCAACCATATCTGGAATGCCTATCGGCACCTATATTTGAAATGCCTATCGGCTTCTATATCTGAAATGCCTATCGGCACCTATTTTTAAAATACCAATCGGCAACTATATCTGAAATGCCTATCGGCACCTATAACTGAAATGCCTATCGGCATATATTTTTGAAATGCCTTTCGGAAACTACATCTGAAATGCCTATTTGCTCCTATATTTGAAATGCCTATCGGCAACCATATCTGAAATGCCTATCGACACCTATATTTGAAATACCTATCGGCTTCTATATCTGAAATGCCTATCGGCACCTGTTTTTAAAATGCCAATCAGCAACTATATCTGAAATGCCTATCGGCACCTATATCCGAAATGCCTATCGGCATCAATTTTTGAAATGCCTATCGGAAACTACATCTAAAATGCCTATCAGCACCTATATTTGAAATGCCTATCGGCAACTATATCTGCAATGCCTATCGGCACCTATATTTGAAATGCCTATCGGCTTCTATATCTGAAATGCCTATCGGCACCTATTTTTTAAATGCCAATTGGCAACTATATCTGAAATGACTATCGGCACCTATATCTGAAATGCTCATCGGCACCTATATTTGAAATGCCTATCGGCTTATATATCTGAAATGCCTATCGGCACCAATTTTTGAAATGCCTATCGGAAACTACATCTGAAATGCCTATCGGCACCTATATCTGAAATGCCTATCGGCACCAACTTTTGAAATGCCTATCGGAAACTCCATCTGAAATGCCTATCAGCACCTATATTTGAAATGCCTATCGGCAACCATATCTGGAATGCTCATCGGCACCTATATTTGAAATGCCTATCGGCTTATATATCTGAAATGCCTATCGGCACCTATTTTTTAAATGCCAATCGGCAACTATATCTGAAATGCCTATTGGCACCTATATCTGAAATGCCTATCGGCACCTATTTTTGAAATGCCTATCAGAAACTACATCTGAAATGCCTATCAGCACCTATATTTGAAATGCCTATCGGCAATTATATCTGAAATGCCTATCGACACCTATATTTGAAATACCTATCGGCTTCTATATCTGAAATGCCTATCGGCACCTATTTTTAAAATGCCAATCGGCAACTATATCTGAAATGCCTATCGGCACCTGTAGCTGAAATGCCTATCGGCACCTATTTTTGAAATGCCTATCCGAAACTACATCTGAAATGACTATCAGCACCTATATTTGAAAAGCTTATCGGCAACCATATCTGAAATGCCTATCCACACCTATATTTGAAATCCCTATCGGCTTCTATATCTGAAATGCCTATCGGCACCTATTTTTAAAATGCCAATCCGCAACTATATCTGAAATGCCTATCGGCACCTATATCTGAAATGCCTATCGGTACCTATTTTTGAAATGCCTATCGGAAACTACATCTGAAATGATTATCAGCGCTTATATTTGATATGCCTATCGGCAACCATATCTGGAATGCCTATCGGCAACTATATTTGAAATGCCTATCGGCTTCTATATCTGAAATGCCTATCGGCACCTATTTTTAAAATACCAATCGGCAACTATATCTGAAATGCCTATCGGCACCTATATCTGAAATGCCTATCGGCATATATTTTTGAAATGCCTTTCGGAAACTACATCTGAAATGCCTATCTGCTCCTATATTTAAAATGCCTATCGGCAACCATATCTGAAAAGCCTATCGACACCTATATTTGAAATACCTATCGGCTTCTGTATCTGAAATGCCTATCGGCACCTGTTTTTAAAATGCCAATCGGCAACTATATCTGAAATGCCTATCGGCACCTATATCTGAAATGCCTATCGGCATATATTTTTGAAATGCCTATCGGAAACTTCATCTGAAATGACTATCAGCACCTATATTTGAAATGCCTATCGGCAACCATATCTGAAATGCCTATCCACACCTATATTTGAAATACCTATCGGCTTCTATATCTGAAATGCCTATCGGCACCTATTTTTAAAATGCCAATCGGAAAGTATATCTAAATTGCCTATCGGCACCTATAATTGAAATGCCTATCGGAACCTATTTTTGAAATGCCTATCGGAAACAACATCTGAAATGAATATCAGCACCTATATTTGAAATGCCTATCGGCAACCATATCTGGAATGCCTATCAGCACCTATATTTGAAATGCCTATCGGCTTCTATATCTGAAATGCCTATCGGCACCTATTTTTAAAATGCCAATCGGCAACTATATCTGAAATGCCTATCGGCACCTATACCTGAAATGCCTATAGGCACCAATTTTTGAAATGCCTATCGGAAACTACATCTGAAATGCCTATCAGCACCTATATTTGAAATGCCTATCGGCAACCATATCTGGAATTCTCATCGGCACCTATATTTGAAATGCCTATCGGCTTATATATCTGAAATGCCTATCGGCACCTATTTTTAAAATGCCAATCGGCAACAATATCTGAAATGCCTATCGGCACCTATATTTGAAATGCCTATCGGCAATCATATCTGAGATGCCTATCGACACCTATATTTGAAATACCTATCGGCTTCTATATCTGAAATGCCTATTGGCACCAATTTTTAAAATGCCAATCGGCAACTATATCTGAAATGCCTATCGGCACCTATATCTGAAATGCCTATTGGCACCAGTTTTTGAAATGCCTATCAGCACCTATATTTGAAATGCCTATCGGCAACCATATCTGGAATGCCTATCGGCACCTATATTTGAAATGCCTATCGGCTTCTATATCTGAAATGCCTATCGGCACCTATTTTTAAAATGCCAATCGGCTACTATATCTGAAATGCCTATCGGCACCTATATCTGAAATGCCTATCGGCACCTATTTTTGAAATGCCTATCGGAAGCTACATCTGAAATGCCTGTTAGCACCTATATTTGAAATGCCTATCGGCAACCATATCTGGAATGCCTATCGGCGCCTATATTTGAAATGCCTTTCGGCTTCTATATTTGAAATACCTATCGGAGCCTATATCTGAAATGCCTATCGGCACCTATTTTTGAAATGCCTATCGGAAACTACATCTGAAATGCCTATCAGCACCTATATTTGAAATGCCTATCGGCAACCATATCTGGAATGCCTATCGGCGCCTATATTTGTAATGCCTATCGGCTTCTATATCTAAAATGCCTATCGGCACCTATTTTTAAAATGCCAATCGGCAACTATATCTGAAGTGCCTATCGGCACCTATAACTCAAATGCCTATCGGTACCTATTTTTGAAATGCCTATCGGAAACTACATCTGAAATGCCTATCAGCACCTATATTTGAAATGCCTATCGGCAACCATATCTGGAATGCCTATCGGCGCCTATATTTGTAATGCCTATCGGCTTCTATATCTAAAATGCCTATCGGCACCTATTTTTAAAATGCCAATCGGCAACTATATCTGAAGTGCCTATCGGCACCTATAACTCAAATGCCTATCGGCACCTATTTTTAAAATGCCAATCGGCAACTATATCTGAAATGCCTATCGGCACCTATATCTGAAATGCCTATCGACACCTATATCTGAAATGCCTATCGACACCTATATCTGAAATGCCTATAGGCAACCACATCAGAAATACCTATCGGCACCTATATCTGAAATGTCCTACGGCATTTATATCTGAAATGCCGATCGGCACCTATATCTGAAGTGCCTATCGACACCTATTTTTAAAATGCCAATTGGCAACTATATCTGAAATGCCTATCGGCACCTATATCTAAAATGCCTATCGGAACCTATTTTTGAAATGCCTATCGGAAACTACATCTGAAATGACTATCAGCACCTATATTTGAATTGCCTATCGGCAACCATATCTCAAATGCCAATCTACACCTATATTTGAAATACCTATCGGCTTCTATATCTAAAATGCCTATCGGCACCTATTTTTAAAATGCCAATCGGTAAGTATATCTGAAATGCCAATCGGCACCTATATCTGAAATGCCTATCGGCACCTATTTTTAAAATGCCTATCGGAAACTACATCTGAAATGCCTATCAGCACCTATATTTGAAATGCTTATCGGCAACCATATCTGAAATGCCTATCGACACCTATATTTGAAATCCCTATCGGCTTCTATATCTGAAATGCCTATCGGCACCTATTTTTAAAATGCCAATCGGCAACTATATCTGAAATGCCTATCGGCACCTATATCTGAAATGCCTATCGGCACCTATTTTTGAAATGCCTATCGGAAACTACATCTGAAATGCCTATCAGCACCTATATTTGAAATGCCTATCGGCAACCATATCTGGAATGCCTATCGGCGCCTATATTTGAAAAGCCTATCGGCTTCTATATCTGAAATGCCTATCGGCACCTATTTTTAAAATGCCAATCGGCATTTATATCTGAAGTGCCTATCGGCACCTATATCTGAAATGCCGATCGACACCTATATTTGAAATGCCTATCGGCACTTTTATTTTAAATGCCTATCGGCAACTATATCTGATAAGCCTATCCGCACCTATATCTGAAATGCCTATCGGCACCTATTTTTGAAATGCCAATCTTTAAATATATCTGAAATGCCTATCGGCACCTATATCTAAAATGCCTATCGGAACCTATTTTTGAAATGCCTATCGGAAACTACATCTGAAAAGACTATCAGCACCTTTATTTGAAATGCCTATCGGCAACCATATCTGAAATGCCTATCCACACCTATATTTGAAATACCTATCGGCTTCTATATCCAAAATGCCTATCGGCACCTATTTTTAAAATGCCAATCGGTAAGTATATCTGAAATGCCTATCGGCACCTATATCTAAAATGCCTATCGGAACCTATTTTTGAAATACCTATCGGAAACTACATCTGAAATGACTATCAGCACCTATATTTGAAATGGCTATCGGCAACCATATCTGAAATGCCTATCCACACCTATATTTAAAATACCTATCGGCTTCTTTATCTAAAATGCCTATCGGCACCTATTTTTAAAATGCCAATCGGCAACTACATCTGGAATGCCTATCGGCTTATATATCTGAAATGCCTATCGGCACCTATTTTTAAAATGCCAATCGGCAACTATATCTGAAATGCCAATCGGCACCTATATCTGAAATGCCCATCGACACCTATTTTTAAAATGCCAATTGGCAACTATATCTGAAATGCCTATCGGCACCTATATCTGAAATGCCTATCGACACCTATTTTTAAAATGCCAATTGGCAACTATATCTGAAATGCCTATCGGCACCTATATCTGAAATGCCTATCGGTACCTATTTTTGAAATGCCTATCGGAAACTACATCTGAAATGATTATCAGCACTTATATTTGAAATGCCTATCGGCAACCATACCTGGAATGCCTATCGGCACCTATATTTGAAATGCCTATCGGCTTCTATATCTGAAATGCCTATCGGCACATATTTTTAAAATACCAATCGGCAACTATATCTGAAATGCCTATCGGCACCTATATCTGAAATGCCTATCGGCACCTATTTTTGAAATGCCTATCGGAAACTCCATCTGAAATGCCTATCAGCACCTATATTTGAAATGCCTATCGGCAACCATATCTGGAATGCCTATCGGCACCTATATTTGAAATGCCTATCGGCAACCATATCTGGAATGCCTATCGGCACCTATATTTGAAATACTTATCGGCTTCTATATCTGAAATGCCTATCGACACCTATTTTTAAAATGCCAATCGGCAACTATATCTGAAATGCCTATCGGCACCTATATTTAAAATGCCTATCGGCACTTATTTTTGAAATGCCTATCGGAAACTACATCTAAAATGCCTATCAGCACCTTTATTTGAAATGCTTATCGGCAACCATATCTAAAATAGCTATCGACACCTATATTTGAAATCCCTATCGGCTTCTATATCTGAAATGCCTATCGGCACCTATTTTTAAAATGCCAATCGGCAACTATATCTGAAATGCCAATCGGCACCTATATCTGAAATGCCTATCGGCACCTATTTTTGAAATGCCTATCGGAAACTACATCTGAAATGCCTATCAGCACCTATATTTGAAATGCCTATCGGCAACCATATCTGGAATGCCTATCGGCGCCTATATTTGAAATGCCTATCGGCTTCTATATCTAAAATGCCTGTCGGCACCTATTTTTAAAATGCCAATCGGCAACTATATCTGAAGTGCCTATCGGCACCTATATCTCAAATGCCTATCGGCACCAATTTTTGAAATGCCTATCGGAAACTACATCTGAAATGCCTATCAGCACCTATATTTGAAATGCCTATCGGCAACCATATCTGGAATGCTCATCGGCACCTATATTTGAAATGCCCATCGGCTTATATATCTGAAATGCCTATCGGCACCTATTTTTTAAATGCCAATCGGCAACTATATCTGAAATGCCTATTGGCACCTATATCTGAAATGCCTATCGGCACCTATTTTTGAAATGCCTATCCGAAACTACATCTGAAATGACTATCAGCACCTATATTTGAAATGCCTATCGGCAACCATATCTGAAATGCCTATCCACACCTATATTTGAAATCCCTATCGGCTTCTATATCTGAAATGCCTATCGGCACCTATTTTTAAAATGCCAATCCGCAACTATATCTGAAATGCCTATCGGCACCTATATCTGAAATGCCTATCGGTACCTATTTTTGAAATGCCTATCGGAAACTACATCTGAAATGATTATCAGCGCTTATATTTGATATGCCTATCGGCAACCATATCTGGAATGCCTATCGGCAACTATATTTGAAATGCCTATCGGCTTATATATCTGAAATGCCTATCGGCACCTATTTTTTAAATGCTAATCGGAAACTATATCTGAAATGCCTATTGGCACCTATATCTGAAATGCCTATCGGCACCTATTTTTGAAATGCCTATCAGAAACTACATCTGAAATGCCTATCAGCACCTATATTTGAAATGCCTATCGGCAATTATATCTGAAATGCCTATCGACACCTATATTTGAAATACCTATCGGCTTCTATATCTGAAATGCCTATCGGCACCTATTTTTAAAATGCCAATCGGCAACTATATCTGAAATGCCTATCGGCACCTATAGCTGAAATGCCTATCGGCACCTATTTTTGAAATGCCTATCCGAAACTACATCTGAAATGACTATCAGCACCTATATTTGAAATGCCTATCGGCAACCATATCTGAAATGCCTATCCACACCTATATTTGAAATCCCTATCGGCTTCTATATCTGAAATGCCTATCGGCACCTATTTTTAAAATGCCAATCCGCAACTATATCTGAAATGCCTATCGGCACCTATATCTGAAATGCCTATCGGTACCTATTTTTGAAATGCCTATCGGAAACTACATCTGAAATGCCTATCAGCACCTATATTTGAAATGCCTATCGGCAACCATATCTGGAATGCCTATCGGCGCCTATATTTGTAATGCCTATCGGCTTCTATATCTAAAATGCCTATCGGCACCTATTTTTAAAATGCCAATTGGCAACTATATCTGAAGTGCCTATCGGCACCTATAACTCAAATGCCTATCGGTACCTATTTTTGAAATGCCTATCGAAAACTACATCTGAAATGCCTATCAGCATTTATATTTGAAATGCCTATAGGCAACCACATCAGAAATACCTATCGGCACCTATATCTGAAATGCCCTACGGCATTTATATCTGAAATGCCGATCGACACCTATATTTGAAATGCCTATCGGCACCTATATTTTAAATACCTATCGGCAACTATATCTGATATGCCTATCGGCACCTATATCTGAAATGCCTATCGGCACCTATTTTTGAAATGCCTATCGGAAACTACATCTAAAATGCCTATCGGCACCTATTTTTAAAATGCCAATCGGAAAGTATATCTGAAATGCCTATCGGCACCTATAATTGAAATGCCTATCTGAACCTATTTTTGAAATGCCTATCGGAAACAACATCTGAAATGACTATCAGCACCTATATTTGAAATGCCTATCGGCAACCATATCTGGAATGCCTATCGGCACCTATATTTGAAATGCCTATCGGGTTCTATATCTGAAATGCCTATCGACACCTATTTTTTAAATGCCAATTGGCAACTATATCTAATTGCCTATCGGCACCTATATCTGAAATGCCTATCGGTATCTATTTTTGAAATGCCTATCGGAAACTACATCTGAAATGATTATCAGCTCTTATATTTGAAATGCCTATCGGCAACCATATCTGGACTGCCTATCGGCACCTATATTTGAAATGCCTATTCGCTTCTATATCTGAAATGCCTATCGGCACCTATTTTTAAAATACTAATCAGCAACTATATCTGAAATCCCTATCGGCACCTATATCTGAAATGCCTATCGGCATATATTTTTGAAATGCCTTTCGGAAACTACATCTGAAATGCCTATCTGCTCCTATATTTGAAATGCCTATCGGCAACCATATCTTAAATGCCTATCGACACCTATATTTTAAATACCTATCGGCTTCTATATCTGAAATGCCTATCGGCACCTGTTTTTAAAATGCCAATCGGCAACTATATCTGAAATGCCTATCGGCACCTATATCCGAAATGCCTATCGACATCAATTTTTGAAATGCCTATCGGAAACTACACAAAAAATGCCTATCAGCACCTATATTTGAAATGCCTATCGGCAACTATATCTGCAATGCCTATCGGCACCTATATTTGAAATGCCTATCGGCTTCTATATCTTAAATGCCTATCGGCATCTATTTTTTAAATGCCAATTGGCAACTATATCTGAAATGACTATCGGAACCTATATCTGAAATGCCTATCGGCACCTATTTTTGAAATGCCTATTTAAAACTACATCTGAAATGCCTATCAGCACCTATATTTGAAATGCCTATCGGAAACTACATCTGAAATGCCTATCAGCACCTATATAAGAAATGCCTATCGGCAACCATATCTGGAATGCCTATCGGCACCTATATTTGAAATGCCTATCGGCTTCTATATCTAAAATGCCTATCGGCACCTATTTTTAAAATGCCAATCGGCCACTATATCTGAAATGCCTATGGGCACCTTTATCTGAAATGCCTATCGGCACCTATTTTTGAATTGCCTATCGAAAACTACACCTGAAATACCTATCAGCACCTATATTTGAAATGCCTAACGGCAACCATATCTGAAATGCCTATCGACACCTATATTTGAAATACCTATCGGTTTCTATATCTGAAATGCCTATCGGTACCTATTTTTAAAATGCCAATCGGTAACTATATCTGAAATGCCTATCGGCACCTATATCTGAAATGCCTATCGGCACCATTTTTTGAAATGCCTATCGGAAACTACATCCGGAATGCCTATCAGCACCTATATTTGAAATGCCTATCGGCAACTATATCTGGAATGCCTATCGGCACCTATATTTGAAATGCCTATCGGCTTCTATATCTGAAATGCCTATCGACACCAATTTTTGAAATGCCTATCGGAAACTACATCTGAAATGCCTATCAGCACCTATATTTGAAATGCTTATCGGCAAACATATCTGAAATGCCTATCGACACCTATATTTAAAATCCCTATCGACTTCTATATCTGAAATGCCTATCGGCACCTATTTTTAAAATGCCAATCGGCAACTATATCTGAAATGCCTATCGGCACCTATACCTGAAATGCCTATCGGCACCAATTTTTGAAATGCCTATCGGAAACTACATCTTAAATGCCTATCAGCACCTATATTTAAAATGCTTATCGGCAACCATAGCTGAAATGCCTATCGACACCTATATTTGAAATCCCTATCGGGTTCTATATCTGAAATGTCTATCGACACCTATTTTTAAAATGCCAATTGGCAACTATATTGAAATGCCTATCGGCACCTATATCTGAAATGCCTATCGGTACCTATTTTTGAAATGCCTATCGGAAACTACATCTGAAATGATTATCAGCACTTATATTTGAAATGCCTATCGGCAACCATATCTGGAATGCCTATCGGCACCTATATTTGAAATGCCTATCGGCTTCTATATCTGAAATGCCTATCGGCACCTATTTTTAAAATACCAATCGGCAACTATATCTGAAATGCCTATCGGCACCTATATCTGAAATGCCTATCGGCATATATTTTTGAAATGCCTTTCGGAAACTACATCTGAAATGCCTATCTGCTCCTATATTTAAAATGCCTATCGGCAACAATATCTGAAATGCCTATCGACAACTATATTTAAAATACCTATCGGCTTCTATATCTGAAATGCCTATCGGCACCTGTTTTTAAAATGCCAATCGGCAACTATATCTGACATGCTTATCGGCACCTATATCCGAAATGCCTATCGGCATCAATTTTTGAAATGCCTATCGGAAACTACATTTAAAATGCCTATCAGCACCTATATTTGAAATGCCTATCGGCAACTATATCTACAATGCCTATCGGCACCTATATTTGAAATGCCTATCGGCTTCTATATCTGAAATGCCTATCGGCACCTATTTTTTAAATGCCAATTGGCAACTATATCTGAAATGACTATCGGCACCTATATCTGAAATGCCTATCGGCACCTATTTTTGAAATGCCTACCGAAAACTGCATCTGAGATGCCTATCAGCACCTATATTTGAAATGCCTATCGGAAACTACATCTGAAATGCCTATCAGCACCTATATTTGAAATGCCTATCGGCAACCATATCTGGAATGCCTATCGGCACCTATATTTGAAATGCCTATCGGCTTCTATATCTGAAATGCCTATCGGCACCTATTTTTAAAATGCCAATCGGCAACTATATCTGAAATGCCTATCGGCACCTATATCTGAAATGCCTATCGGCACCTATTTTTGAAATGCCTATCGGAAACTACATCTGAAATGCCTATCAGCACCTATATTTGAAATGCGTATCGGCAACCATATCTGAAATGCCTATCGACACCTATATTTGAAATACCTATCGGATTCTATATCTGAAATGCCTATCGGTACCTATTTTTTAAATGCCAATCGGTAACTATATCTGAAATGCCTATCGGCACCTATATCTGAAATGCCTATCGGCACCATTTTTTGAAATGCCTATCGGAAACTACATCCGGAATGCCTATCAGCACGTATATTTGAAATGCCTATCGGCAACCATATCTCGAGTGCCTATCGGCACCTATATTTAAAATGCCTATCGGCTTCTATATCTGAAATGCCTATCGACACCAATTTTTGAAATGCCTATCGAAAACTACATCTGAAATGCCTATCAGCACCTATATTTAAAATGCCTATCGGCAACCATATCTGGAATGCTCATCGGCACCTATATTTGAAATGCCTATCGGCTTATATATCTGAAATGCCTATCGGCACCTATTTTTAAAATGCCAATCGGCAACTATATCTGAAATGCCTATCGGCACCTATATCTGAAATGCCTATCGGAACCTATTTTTCAAATGCCTATCGGAAACTACATCTGAAATGCCTATCAGCACCTATATTTGAAATGCTTATCGGCAACCATAACTGAAATGCCTATCGACACTTATATTTAAAATCCCTATCGGCTTCTATATCTGAAATGCCTATCGGCACCTATTTTTAAAATGCCAATCGGCAACTATATCTGAAATGCCTATCGGCACCTATATTTGAAATGCCTATCGGCACCAATTTTTGAAATGCCTATCGAAAACTACATCTGAAATGCCTATCAGCACCTATATTTGAAATGCCTATCGGCAACCATATCTGGAATGCTCATCGGCACCTATTTTTGAAATGCCTATCGGCTTATATATCTGAAATGCCTATCGGCACCTATTTTAAAAATGCCAATCGGCAACTATATCTGAAATGCCTATCGGCACCTATATCTGAAATGCCTATCGGCACCTATTTTTGAAATGCCTATCGGAAACTACTTCTGAAATGCCTATCAGCAACCAATATTTGAAATGCCTATCGGCAATCATATCTGAAATGCCTATCGACACCTATATTTGAAATACCTATCGGCTTCTATATCTGAAATGCCTATCGGCACCTATTTTTAAAATGCCAATCGGCAACTATATCTGAAAAGCCTATCGGCACCTATATCTGAAATGCCTATCGGCACCAATTTTTGAAATGCCTATCGAAAACTACATCTGAAATGCCTATCAGCACCTATATTTGAAATGCCTAGCGGCAACCATATCTGGAATGCCTATCGGCAACTATATTTGAAATGCCTATCGGCTTCTATATCTGAAATGCCTATCGGCACCTATTTTTAAAATACCAATCGGCAACTATATCTGAAATGCCTATCGGCACCTATATCTGAAATGCCTATCGGCATATATTTTTGAAATGCCTTTCGGAAACTACATCTGAAATGCCTATCTGCTCCTATATTTGAAATGCCTATCGGCAACCATATCTGAAATGCCTATCGACACCTTAATTTGAAATATCTATCGGCTTCTATATCTGAAATGCCTATCGGCACCTGTTTTTAAAATGCCAATCGGCAACTATATCTGAAATGCCTATCGCCACCTATATCCGAAATGCCTATCGGCATCAATTTTTGAAATGCCTATCGGAAACTACATCTAAAATGCCTATCAGCACCTATATTTGAAATGCCTATCGGCAACCATATCTGAAATGCCTATCGGCACCTATATTTGAAATGCCTATCGGCTTCTATATCTGAAATGCCTATCGGCACCTATTTTTAAAATGCCAATAGGCAACTATATCTGAAATGCCTATCGGCACCTATATCTGAAATGCCTATCGGCACCTATTTTTGAAATGCCTATCGGAAACTACATCTGAAATGCCTATCAGCACCTATATTTGAAATGCTTATCGGCAACCATATCTGAAATGCCTATCAACACCTATTTTTGAAATGCCAATCTTTAAGTATATCTGAAATGCCTATCGGCACCTATATCTAAAATGCCTATTGGAACCTATTTTTGAAATGCCTATCGGAAACTACATCTGAAATGACTATCAGCACCTATATTTGAAATGCCTATCGGCAACTATATCTGAATTGCCTATCCACACCTATATTTGAAATACCTATCGGCTTCTATATCTAAAATGCCTATCGGCACCTATTTTTAAAATGCCAATCGGTAAGTATGTCTGAAATGCCTATCGGCACATGTATCTAAAATGCCTATCGGAACCTATTTTTGAAATGCCTATCGGAAACTACATCTGAAATGACTATCAGCACCTATATTTGAAATGCCTATCGGCAACCATATCTAAATTGCCTATCCACACCTATATTTGAAATACCTATCGGCTTCTATATCTAAAATGCCTATCGGCACCTATTTTTAAAATGCCAATCGGCAACTACATCTGAAATGTCTATCGGCTTATATATCTGAAATGCCTATCGGCACCTATTTTAAAAATGCCAATCGGCAACTATATCTGAAATGCCAATCGGCACCTATATCTGAAATGCCTATCGGCACCTATTTTTGAAATGCCTATCGGAAACTACATCTGAAATGCCTATCAGCACCTATATTTGAAATGCCTATCGGCAACCATATCTGAAATGCCTATCGACACCTATATTTGAAATCCCTATCGGCTTCTATATCTGAAATGCCTATCTGCACCTATTTTTAAAATGCCAATCGGCAACTATATCTGTAATGCCAATCGGCACCTATATCTGAAATGCCTATCGACTCCTATTATTAAAATGCCAATTGGCAACTATATCTGAAATGCCTATCGGCACCTATATCTGAAATACCTATCGGTACCTATTTTTGAAATGCCTATCGGAAACTACATCTGAAATGATTATCAGCACTTATATTTGAAATGCCTATCGGCAACCATATCTAGAATGCCTATCGGCACCTATATTTGAAATGCCTATCGGCTTCTATATCTGAAATGCCTATCGGCACCTATTTTTAAAATACCAATCGGCATCTATATCTAAAATGCCCATCGGCACCTATATCTGAAATGCCTATCGGCACCTATTTTTGAAATGTCTATCGGAAACTCCATCTTAAATGCCTATCAGCACCTATATTTGAAATGCCTATCGGCAAACATATCTGGAATGCCTATCGGCACCTATATTTGAAATGCCTATCGGCAACCATATCTGGAATGCCTATCGGCACCTATATTTGAAATGCCTATCGGCTTCTATATCTGAAATGCCTATCGGCACCTATAATTGAAATGCCTATCGGAACCTATTTTTGAAATGCCTATCGGAAACAACATCTGAAATGACTATCAGCACCTATATTTGAAATGCCTATCGGCAACAATATCTGAAATGCCTATCCAAACCTGTATTTGAAATACCTATCGGTTTCTATATCTAAAATGCCTATCGGCACCTATTTTTAAAATGCCAATCGGCAACTATATCTGAAATGCCTATCGGCACCAACTTTTGAAATGCCTATCGGAAACTCCATCTGAAATGCCTATCAGCACCTATATTTGAAATGCCTATCGGCAACCATATCTGGAATGCCTATCGGCACCTATTTTTAAAATGCCAATTGGCAACTATATCTGAAATGCCTATCGGCACCTATATCTGAAATGCCTATTGGTAACTATTTTTGAAATGCGTATCGGAAACTACATCTAAAATGCCTATCGGCACCTATTTTTAAAATACCAATCGGAAAGTATATCTGAAATGCCTATCGGCACCTATATCTGAAATGCGTATCGGCATATATTTTTGAAATGCCTTTCGGAAACTACATCTGAAATGCCTATCTGCTCCTATATTTGAAATGCCTATCGGCAACCATATCTGAAATGCCTATCGACACCTATATTTGAAATACCTATCGGCTTTTATATCTGAAATGCCTATCGGCACCTGTTTTTAAAATACCAATCGGCAACTATATCTGAAATGCCTATCGGCACCTATATCCGAAATGCCTATCGGCATCAATTTTTGAAATGCCTATCGGAAACTACATCTAAAATGCCTATCAGCACCTATATTTGAAATGCCTATCGGCAACTATATCTGCAATGCCTATCGGCACCTATATTTGAAATGCCTATCGGCTTTTATATCTGAAATGCCTATCGGCACCTATTTTTAAAATGACAATCGGCAACAAAATCTGAAATGCCTATCGGCTTCTATATCTAAAATGCCTATCGGCACCTATTTTTAAAATGCCAATCGGCCACTATATCTGAAATGCCTATCGGCACCTTTATCTGAAATGCCTATCGGCACCTATTTTTGAATTGCCTATCGAAAACTACACCTGAAATACCTATCAGCACCTATATTTGAAATGCCTATCGGCAACCATATCTGAAATGCCTATCGACACCTATATTTGAAATACCTATCGGTTTCTATATCTGAAATGCCTATCGGTACCTATTTTTAAAATGCCAATCGGTAACTATATCTGAAATGCCTATCGGCACCTATATCTGAAATGCCTATCGGCACCATTTTTTGAAATGCCTATCGGAAACTACATCCGGAATGCCTATCAGCACCTATATTTGAAATGCCTATCGGCAACTATATCTGGAATGCCTATCGGCACCTATATTTGAAATGCCTAACGGCTTCTATATCTGAAATGCCTATCGACACCAATTTTTGAAATGCCTATCGGAAACTACATCTGAAATGCCTATCAGCACCTATATTTGAAATGCCTATCGGCAACCATATCTGGAATGCTCATCGGCACCTATATTTGAAATGCCTATCGGCTTATATATCTGAAATGCCTATCGGCACCTATTTTTAAAATGACAATCGGCAACTATATCTGAAATGCCTATCGGCACCTATATTTGAAATGCCTATCGGCACCTATTTTTGAAATGCCTATCGGAAACTACATCTGAAATGCCTATCAGCACCTATATTTGAAATGCTTATCGGCAAACATATCTGAAATGCCTATCGACACCTATATTTAAAATCCCTATCGGCTTCTATATCTGAAATGCCTATCGGCACCTATTTTTAAAATGCCAATCGGCAACTATATCTGAAATGCCTATCGGCACCTATACCTGAAATGCCTATCGGCACCAATTTTTGAAATGCCTATCGGAAACTACATCTTAAATGCCTATCAGCACCTATATTTAAAATGCTTATCGGCAACCATAGCTGAAATGCCTATCGACACCTATATTTGAAATCCCTATCGGCTTCTATATCTGAAATGCCTATCGGCACCTATTTTTAAAATGCCAATCGGCAACTATATTTGAAATGCCTATCGGCACCTATATCTGAAATGCCTATCGGCACCTATTTTTGAAATGCCTATCGGAAACTACATCTGAAATGCCTATCAGCACCTATATTTGAAATGCCTATCGGCAACCATATCTGGAATGCCTATCGGCGCCTATATTTGAAATGCCTATCGGCTTCTATATTTGAAATGCCTATCGGCACCTATTTTTAAAATGCCAATCGGCATTTATATCTGAAGTGCCTATCGGCACCTATATCTGAAATGCCTATCGGCACCTATTTTTGAAATGCCTATCGGAAACTACATCTGAAATGCCTATCAGCACCTTTATTTGAAATGCTTATCGGCAACCATATCTGAAATAGCTATCGACACCTATATTTGAAATCCCTATCGGCTTCTATATCTGAAATGCCTATCGGCACCTATTTTTAAAATGCCAATCGGCAACTATATCTGAAATGCCAATCGGCACCTATATCTGAAATGCCTATCGGCACCTATTTTTGAAATGCCTAACGGAAACTACATCTGAAATGATTATCAGCGCTTATATTTGATATGCCTATCGGCAACCATATCTGGAATGCCTATCGGCAACTATATTTGAAATGCCTATCGTCTTCTATATCTGAAATGCCTATTGGCACCTATTTTTAAAATACCAATCGGCAACTATATCTGAAATGCCTATCGGCACTTATATCTGAAATGCCTATCGGCACCTATTTTTGAAATGTCTATCGGAAACTACATCTGAAATGCCTATCAGCACCTTTATTTGAAATGCTTATCGGCAAATATATCTGAAATAGCTATCGACACCTATATTTGAAATCCCTATCGGCTTCTATATCTGAAATGCCTATCGGCACCTATTTTTAAAATGCCAATCGGCAACTATATCTGAAATGCCAATCGGCACCTATATCTGAAATGCCTATCGGCACCTATTTTTGAAATGCCTATCGGAAACTACATCTGAAATGCCTATCAGCACCTATATTTGAAATGCCTATCGGCAACCATATCTGGAATGCCTATCGGCGCCTATATTTGAAATGCCTATCGGCTTCTATATCTAAAATGCCTATCGGCACCTATTTTTAAAATGCCAATCGGCAACTATATCTGAAGTGCCTATCGGCACCTATATCTCAAATGCCTATCGGCACCTATTTTTGAAATGCCTATCGAAAACTACATCTGAAATGCCTATCAGCATTTATATTTGAAATGCCTATCGGCAACCACATCAGAAATGCCTATCGACACCTATATCTGAAATGCCCTACGGCATTTATATCTGAAATTCCGATCGACACCTATATTTGAAATGCCTATCGGCACCTATATTTTAAATGCCTATCGGCAACTATATCTGATATGCCTATCGGCACCTATATCTGAAATGCCTATCGGCACCTATTTTTGAAATGCCTATCGGAAACTACATCTAAAATGCCTATCGGCACCTATTTTTAAAATGCCAATCGGAAAGTATATCTGAAATGCCTATCGGCACCTATAATTGAAATGCCTATCGGAACCTATTTTTGAAATGCCTATCGGAAACAACATCTGAAATGACTATCAGCACCTATATTTGAAATGCCTATCGGCAACCATATCTGAAATGCCTATCCACACCTGTATTTGAAATACCTATCGGCTTCTATATCTAAAATGCCTATCGGCACCTATTTTTAAAATGCCAATCGGCAACTATATCTGAAATGCCTATCGGCACCTATATCTGAAATGCCTATCGGCACCAACTTTTGAAATGCCTATCGGAAACTCCATCTGAAATGCCTATCAGCACCTATATTTGAAATGCCTATCGGCAACCATATCTGGAATGCCTATCGGCACCTATATTTGAAATGCCTATCGGGTTCTATATCTGAAATGCCTATCGACACCTATTTTTAAAATGCCAATTGGCAACTATATTGAAATGCCTATCGGCACCTATATCTGAAATGCCTATCGGTACCTATTTTTGAAATGCCTATCGGAAACTACATCTGAAATGATTATCAGCACTTATATTTGAAATGCCTATCGGCAACCATATCTGGAATGCCTATCGGCACCTATATTTGAAATGCCTATCGGCTTCTATATCTGAAATGCCTATCGGCACCTATTTTTAAAATACCAATCGGCAACTATATCTGAAATGCCTATCGGCACCTATATCTGAAATGCCTATCGGCATATATTTTTGAAATGCCTTTCGGAAACTACATCTGAAATGCCTATCTGCTCCTATATTTGAAATGCCTATCGGCAACAATATCTGAAATGCCTATCGACAACTATATTTAAAATACCTATCGGCTTCTATATCTGAAATGCCTATCGGCACCTGTTTTTAAAATGCCAATCGGCAACTATATCTGACATGCTTATCGGCACCTATATCCGAAATGCCTATCGGCATCAATTTTTGAAATGCCTATCGGAAACTACATCTAAAATGCCTATCAGCACCTATATTTGAAATGCCTATCGGCAACTATATCTACAATGCCTATCGGCACCTATATTTGAAATGCCTATCGGCTTCTATATCTGAAATGCCTATCGGCACCTATTTTTTAAATGCCAATTGGCAACTATATCTGAAATGACTATCGGCACCTATATCTGAAATGCCTATCGGCACCTATTTTTGAAATGCCTATCGAAAACTGCATCTGAAATGCCTATCAGCACCTATATTTGAAATGCCTATCGGAAACTACATCTGAAATGCCTATCAGCACCTATATTTGAAATGCCTATCGGCAACCATATCTGGAATGCCTATCGGCACCTATATTTGAAATGCCTATCGGCTTCTATATCTGAAATGCCTATCGGCACCTATTTTTAAAATGCCAATCGGCAACTATATCTGAAATGCCTATCGGCACCTATATCTGAAATGCCTATCGGCACCTATTTTTGAAATGCCTATCGGAAACTACATCTGAAATGCCTATCAGCACCTATATTTGAAATGCGTATCGGCAACCATATCTGAAATGCCTATCGACACCTATATTTGAAATACCTATCGGATTCTATATCTGAAATGCCTATCGGTACCTATTTTTAAAATGCCAATCGGTAACTATATCTGAAATGCCTATCGGCACCTATATCTGAAATGCCTATCGGCACCATTTTTTGAAATGCCTATCGGAAACTACATCCGGAATGCCTATCAGCACGTATATTTGAAATGCCTATCGGCAACCATATCTCGAGTGCCTATCGGCACCTATATTTGAAATGCCTATCGGCTTCTATATCTGAAATGCCTATCGACACCAATTTTTGAAATGCCTATCGAAAACTACATCTGAAATGCCTATCAGCACCTATATTTAAAATGCCTATCGGCAACCATATCTGGAATGCTCATCGGCACCTATATTTGAAATGCCTATCGGCTTATATATCTGAAATGCCTATCGGCACCTATTTTTAAAATGCCAATCGGCAACTATATCTGAAATGCCTATCGGCACCTATATCTGAAATGCCTATCGGAACCTATTTTTGAAATGCCTATCGGAAACTACATCTGAAATGCCTATCAGCACCTATATTTGAAATGCCTAGCGGCAACCATATCTGAAATGCCTATCGACACCTATATTTGAAATACCTATCGGCTTCTATATCTGAAATGCCTATCGGCACCTATTTTTAAAATGCCAATCGGCAACTATATCTGAAATGCCTATCGGCACCTATATCTGAAATGCCTATCGGCACCTATATCTGAAATGCCTATCGGCACCTATTTTTGAAATGCCTATCGGAAACTACTTCTGAAATGCCTATCAGCAACCAATATTTGAATTGCTTATCGGCAACCATAACTGAAATGCCTATCGACACTTATATTTAAAATCCCTATCGGCTTCTATATCTGAAATGCCTATCGGCACCTATTTTTAAAATGCCAATCGGCAACTATATCTGAAATGCCTATCGGCACCTATATTTGAAATGCCTATCGGCACCAATTTTTGAAATGCCTATCGAAAACTACATCTGAAATGCCTATCAGCACCTATATTTGAAATGCCTATCGGCAACCATATCTGGAATGCTCATCGGCACCTATATTTGAAATGCCTATCGGCTTATATATCTGAAATGCCTATCGGCACCTATTTTAAAAATGCCAATCGGCAACTATATCTGAAATGCCTATCGGCACCTATATCTGAAATGCCTATCGGCACCTATTTTTGAAATGCCTATCGGAAACTACTTCTGAAATGCCTATCAGCAACCAATATTTGAAATGCCTATCGGCAATCATATCTGAAATGCCTATCGACACCTATATTTGAAATACCTATCGGCTTCTATATCTGAAATGCCTATCGGCACCTATTTTTAAAATGCCAATCTGCAACTATATCTGAAATGCCTATCGGCACCTATATCTGAAATGCCTATCGGCACCAATTTTTGAAATGCCTATCGAAAACTACATCTGAAATGCCTATCAGCACCTATATTTGAAATGCCTAGCGGCAACCATATCTGGAATGCCTATCGGCAACTATATTTGAAATGCCTATCGGCTTCTATATCTGAAATGCCTATCGGCACCTATTTTTAAAATACCAATCGGCAACTATATCTGAAATGCCTATCGGCACCTATATCTGAAATGCCTATCGGCATATATTTTTGAAATGCCTTTCGGAAACTACATCTGAAATGCCTATCTGCTCCTATATTTGAAATGCCTATCGGCAACCATATCTGAAATGCCTATCGACACCTTAATTTGAAATACCTATCGGCTTCTATATCTGAAATGCCTATCGGCACCTGTTTTTAAAATGCCAATCGGCAACTATATCTGAAATGCCTATCGCCACCTATATCCGAAATGCCTATCGGCATCAATTTTTGAAATGCCTATCGGAAACTACATCTAAAATGCCTATCAGCACCTATATTTGAAATGCCTATCGGCAACCATATCTGAAATGCCTATCGGCACCTATATTTGAAATGCCTATCGGCTTCTATATCTGAAATGCCTATCGGCACCTATTTTTAAAATGCCAATAGGCAACTATATCTGAAATGCCTATCGGCACCTATATCTGAAATGCCTATCGGCACCTATTTTTGAAATGCCTATCGGAAACTACATCTGAAATGCCTATCAGCACCTATATTTGAAATGCTTATCGGCAACCATATCTGAAATGCCTATCAACACCTATTTTTGAAATGCCAATCTTTAGGTATATCTGAAATGCCTATCGGCACCTATATCTAAAATGCCTATTGGAACCTATTTTTGAAATGCCTATCGGAAACTACATCTGAAATGACTATCAGCACCTATATTTGAAATGCCTATCGGCAACTATATCTGAATTGCCTATCCACACCTATATTTGAAATACCTATCGGCTTCTATATCTAAAATGCCTATCGGCACCTATTTTTAAAATGCCAATCGGTAAGTATGTCTGAAATGCCTATCGGCACATGTATCTAAAATGCCTATCGGAACCTATTTTTGAAATGCCTATCGGAAACTACATCTGAAAAGACTATCAGCACCTATATTTGAAATGCCTATCGGCAACCATATCTAAATTGCCTATCCACACCTATATTTGAAATACCTATCGGCTTCTATATCTAAAATGCCTATCGGCACCTATTTTTAAAATGCCAATCGGCAACTACATCTGAAATGTCTATCGGCTTATATATCTGAAACGCCTATCGGCACCTATTTTAAAAATGCCAATCGGCAACTATATCTGAAATGCCAATCGGCACCTATATCTGAAATGCCTATCGGCACCTATTTTTGAAATGCCTATCGGAAACTACATCTGAAATGCCTATCAGCATCTATATTTGAAATGCCTATCGGCAACCATATCTGAAATGCCTATCGACACCTATATTTGAAATCCCTATCGGCTTCTATATCTGAAATGCCTATCTGCACCTATTTTTAAAATGCCAATCGGCAACTATATCTGAAATGCCAATCGGCACCTATATCTGAAATGCCTATCGACACCTATTTTTAAAATGCCAATTGGCAACTATATCTGAAATGCCTATCGGCACCTATATCTGAAATGCCTATCGGTACCTATTTTTGAAATGCCTATCGGAAACTACATCTGAAATGATTATCAGCACTTATATTTGAAATGCCTATCGGCAACGATATCTGGAATGCCTATCGGCACCTATATTTGAAATGCCTATCGGCTTCTATATCTGAAATGCCTATCGGCACCTATTTTTAAAATACCAATCGGCATCTATATCTGAAATGCCTATCGGCACCTATAACTGAAATGCCTATCGGCACCTATTATTGAAATGTCTATCGGAAACTCCATCTGAAATGCCTAACAGCACCTATATTTGAAATGCCTATCGGCAACCATATCTGGAATGCCTATCGGCACCTATATTTGAAATGCCTATCGGCAAACATATCTGGAATGCCTATCGGCACCTATATTTGAAATGCCTATCGGCTTCTATATCTGAAATGCCTATCGGCACCTATAATTGAAATGCCTATCGGAACCTATTTTTGAAATGCCTATCGGAAACAACATCTGAAATGACTATCAGCACCTATATTTGAAATGCCTATCGGCAACAATATCTGAAATGCCTATCCACACCTGTATTTGAAATACCTATCGGCTTCTATATCTAAAATGCCTATCGGCACCTATTTTTAAAATGCCAATCGGCAACTATATCTGAAATGCCTATCGGCACCAACTTTTGAAATGCCTATCGGAAACTCCATCTGAAATGCCTGTCAGCACCTATATTTGAAATGCCTATCGGCAACCATATCGGGAATGCCTATCGGCACCTATTTTTAAAATGCCAATTGGCAACTATATCTGAAATGCCTATCGGCACCTATATCTGAAATGCCTATTGGTAACTATTTTTGAAATGCGTATCGGAAACTACATCTAAAATGCCTATCGGCACCTATTTTTAAAATACCAATTGGAAAGTATATCTGAAATGCCTATCGGCACCTATATCTGAAATGCGTATCGGCATATATTTTTGAAATGCCTTTCGGAAACTACATCTGAAATGCCTATCTGCTCCTATATTTGAAATGCCTATCGGCAACCATATCTGAAATGCCTATCGACACCTATATTTGAAATACCTATCGGCTTTTATATCTGAAATGCCTATCGGCACCTGTTTTTAAAATGCCAATCGGCAACTATATCTGAAATGCCTATCGGCACCTATATCCGAAATGCCTATCGGCATCAATTTTTGAAATGCCTATCGGAAACTACATCTAAAATGCCTATCAGCACCTATATTTGAAATGCCTATCGGCAACTATATCTGCAATGCCTATCGGCACCTATATTTGAAATGCCTATCGGCTTTTATATCTGAAATGCCTATCGGCACCTATTTTTTAAATACCCAATTGGCAACTATATCTGAAATGACTATCGGCTCCTATATCTGAAATGCCTATCGGCACCTATTTTTGAAATGCCTATCGAAAACTACATCTGAAATGCCTATCGGCACCTATTTTTGAAATGCCTATCGGAAACTACATCTGAAATGCCTATCAGCACCTATATTTGAAATGCCTATCGGCAACCATATCTGAAATGCCTATCGACACCTATATTTGAAATACCTATCGGCTTCTATATCTGAAATGCCTATCGGTACCTATTTTTAAAATGCCAATCGGTAACTATATCTGAATTGCCTATTGGCACCTATATCTGAAATGCCTATCGGCACCATTTTTTGAAATGCCTATCGGAAACTACATCTGAAATGCCTATCAGCACATATATTTGAAATGCCTATCGGCAACCATATCTGGAATGCTCATCGGCACCTATATTTGAAATGCCTATCATCTTATATATCTGAAATGCCTATCGGCACCTATTTTTAAAATGCCAATCGGCAACTATATCTGAAATGCCTATCGGCACCTATATCTGAAATGCCTATCGGCACCTATTTTTGAAATGCCTATCGGAAACTACATCTGAAATGCCTATCAGCACCTATATTTGAAATGCTTATCGGCAACCATATCTGAAATGCCTATCGACACCTATATTTAAAATCCCTATCGGCTTCTATATCTGAAATGCCTATCGGCACCTATATCTGAAATGCCTATCGGCACCAATTTTTGAAATGCCTATCGGAAACTACATCTGAAATGCCTATCAGCACCTATATTTGAATTGCCTATCGGCAACCATATCTGGAATGCTCATCGGCACCTATATTTGAAATGCCTATCGGCTTATATATCTGAAATGCCTATCGGCACCTATTTTTAAAATGCCAATCGGCAACTATATCTGAAATGCCTATCGGCACCTATATCTGAAATGCCTATCGGCACCTATTTTTGAAATGCCTATCGGAAACTACATCTGAAATGCCTATCGGCACCTACATTTGAAATGCCTATCGGCAATCATATCTGAAATGCCTATCGACACCTATATTTGAAATACCTATCGGCTTCTATATCTGAAATGCCTATTGGCACCTATTTTTAAAATGCCAATCATCAACTATATCTGAAATGCTTATCGGCACCTATATCTGAAATGCCTATCGGCACCAGTTTTTGAAATGCCTATCGGAAACTACATGTGAAATGCCTATCAGCACCTATATTTGAAATGCCTATCGGCAACCATATCTGGAATGCCTATCGGCACCTATATTTGAAATGCCTATCGGCTTCTATATCTGAAATGCCTATAGGCACCTATTTTTAAAATGCCAATCGGCAACTATATCTGAAATGCCTATCGGCACCTATATCTGAAATGCCT